>CAMDTW010000628.1:0-21818 GCA_945910005.1 Isoperla grammatica
AAAATTGATATAATAATGAATAGATATATCATCTGTATATCATCTGTATGTAATAGATATATCTGTCTGTCTGTTTGTGGAAGCCAAGTCGACAAATAGTTTTGTAACTTGGAATGCGTATAAAACAGTGAGAAATGAAGCAACAAAAATGCTAAGAAGGATAAAACAGAATTATTATCAATCCAAAATAGATAATTGTAAATATGACAGCATACAGATGTGGAGAACTCTAAAAGATTTAGTAAATCTTAAAAATAATTGTAACAAGCCAAATGAAATTCATTTTGAAGACGGTTCCATTGAGTCCGTAGAATGTACTATTGCAAACAAATTTAATACATATTTTGTAGAGAGTGTGAAAATGATCAATGATGATATACCGAACATTAAAGCTATTGACATTCAAAATGATAACATTCGTAAAACTGTGGACTTGAATGAATACGAGGGGTCTAGCGAAGGGAGTAAACTAAGTAATTTTCAAAATATAACTATAGCACAGTTGGATAAACTAGTAAGAAATCTAAAAAGTAAGGGAGGTGGAACCAGTGACGGTATATCAGTCAAACTATTGAAAGATGCTTACCCAGTGGTCAGATTTAATTTGCTTAATATTATTAATACCTCCCTTAAAAGTGGTGAATTCCCAAGTAACTGGAAAGAATCGCTAATTGTACCCATTGAAAAAGTGAATGGAACAAAACTTGCAACGGAATTCAGACCAGTAAACATGCTTCCAGTGTATGAAAAACTCTTAGAATTAGTTGTACACGAGCAATTATACGTATATTTAGAAAATAATCACATGATCCTTGAGAACCAATCAGGTTTTCGCCGAGGTCACTCTTGTGAAACTGCTATACAGTTGTTACTTACTAAATGGTCGGAATGTATAGATAAAGGTAATTCTATCATGGTAGTATTTATTGATTTAAAACGTGCTTTTGAGACTATTGACAGAGAGAGACTACTCATTAAGTTGAAAAAAATGTATGGGATAGATGGTATGGTTCTAAAATGGTTAACTGATTACCTAATGGGGAGAACACAAAGAACTAAATATGGCAATGGAGTATCAGACAAAATTGATATTGACTTAGGAGTTCCCCAGGGATCGGTTTTAGGACCATTGTTATTTAATATGTACATCAATGATATTGTAATGTGTATTGATAAATGCTACATTAACCTTTATGCAGATGATACAGTTATATTCATAGATGGAATTGATATTGATGAAATGGTTGCAATATTAAATGCAGAACTTAAAGATTTAGCGCAGTGGCTTAGTATAAACTTTTTGAAGTTAAACGTTAAAAAATCTAAATGTATGTTCTTAGGATGTGAGAAATTGTCTAATTATGTTTTCATGAACAATAGTAGTAGAATCACAATAAATAAAGAAGAATGTGAATTGGTAAAAGAGTTTAAGTATTTAGGGGTTATCATTGATAACAAATTAAATTTCCATCTATACATTGAATATATAAAAAATAAAATAGCTAAGAAAATAGGATATATTCAAAGAATTGGTAGCAACTTATCTCCATGGTCAAAGAAAGTAATATATCTTACAATTGTACAACCACATTTTGATTTTTGTGCATCAATTCTATACCAGTCGTTCCTGGGGGATCTGGAAAGACTGCAGCTATTGCAGAATAGAGGCATGAGGCTGATTTTAAAATGTAGTAAATATGTTCCTATTAGATTTATGCTTGACGCACTGGAATGGTTAAATGTGGAAAACCAAATAAAAATGAATGCAATGATATTTATTTTTAAAATGCAATGTGGTCTTCTACCAAATTATTTAAATAACCGCCTGGTAAAAACATCTGAGGTGCATTCTTATGCTACAAGAAATGTTAAAAGTACTTACTATTTGAAGAGCCACAAAAAGGGTTTAACAACTAAGTCGATATTCTACATGGGTATTCGTCAATATAACCAGTTACCAAATAAGTTGAAATTAATGACAAATGTTCAAAGTTTTAAGAATGAATATATAAAACTGTTAAATGATAATTAGAATTGCTGTGTGAGAATTTAAGAGTAAAATTGTATTATATCATTTTCATACGTGAAATGTATAGCAATAGTGCTAATAAAGAATTTACATACATACATACATACCTTTAAATGTATATGTGTAGATATATTATACATATCTTTTTGTAGTACATGTACATTTGTCAGTGGTTGTTCGAATTTTTTCTTTGTATTCACCAAACTCACTCCAAAAGCTAATTATTAGTATTGTGACGAATACCGGATTACGATCAAGATTCCGACAATTGTGGTCGGGGCTTAACTGACCACATCGTGAAAATAGTATCGACATCATGTTGTGCCCTTTGACCTGAACAGCGCTCGCAACAGTGCTCGCAACAGTGGTCGGTAACAGTGGTTGGTAACAATCTAGTGTCAACAGTTCTCAACGATGAATGTCACGCTAACTCTCACTTAACAATGTGGGTCTGTTGCTGAAAGATGTTATCTAAATGATCGACTTCCTGTACAAGATACTCCAGTAGAATATTAATATCAGAAAGAGTATTTTAAGCAACTTGAAAAATGATTGACCATTATGGTTTATGGTTTAGAGACGATTAGGTAGAATGTCGCCATTATTTTTATACTGGGGTATTTTGTAAATATTCGGTCAAAACCAGCGTTACCATGTTGCACGAACATGAATGTTCATATTTTAACTTTATCTAAAGCTACACAGCGGGGTTATGTTTATAGCACTTCGTGTTTTACCTCGTCGATTACCGATACGTGTACGTGTACACTGAAAACATTAGCAGACCCCAAAACATCACGGTTATTACACTTTACGAATATATAAAATTTCGAAAATTAACTCTTTGTTTTAAAATTATTTTCTAATTGTGTCATCAAAATGTACAGCTATCGAAACCTTTTTATGTTTCAATTGCAATCATGCACAATTTCAGATAACATGTCAAATTCTAACGGGGGTAGAAAACTCTCCGGTTCGGGTCAAAAGCGTCAGATGAAGCCTTATAGTTGTAATAAAACCTAATAAATTAAAAATTCATATTTTCCGAAAACCCAAATCTACATTTTCTAGATAACAATATGTATGCACGGTCGTGGTCGATTTCTCAACCGTCCTAGCACTTCCTATGTACGACGGCCGTGAAGAACACGTGGGGTAATAGAGATTCCTGTATTTATCTATTAGTCTTCTCTTATCTCGCTTTGGTTGTAGATTCTACCAACAGATGTCACTGGCAGTATTTTATGCGCTTAGGCTAGGCACATTACTGCCAGATGCGTCACTAAAGACCTATACCTGAGAGCAGACCTATGCGATGTTGTACCAAGTTGTACCATGGCTGTAATTTTTTCAATTGTAACAAGTGCGTGTACCCGTGTGGTACATCGCCTGGCATCTGGCATTGATATTGATAGCTAAAAGTGCAGCCACGCTACTATTTTCATAGCAATTGAACATTAGATTTTCTTTCGAATATTTAAAAAAAATCTAAAGGTACAATATGGCCACGTTCCGAGAATAATCTATTGATGTCGTCTCACAATAATTGTATCCAGATATTATAGAGTTTAATATTGAATTGAATTGAATAAGTATAAGTGGTTATCAATTATTGATAACCATTTATACTTATTCAATTCAATTCAGTATTAAACTCTATAATATCTTGATACAAATATTACTTAGATGTATCACGGAGTCAGTGACTTTACAACGCACTAATGAAGAAAGAGTAAAGAATAATTTAATTAAAACAATTATTCTACCTTTTATTTCTTTTGTGTTGACTTTTGTCTTCTCCGTACTTTTAATTGTGTAAACAATGATAAAGCAAGGTCACTGGTAGAGCGAATAATGCTTCTTTTTACATCACATCTTCTTAATGAAAGACACCATCTTTTACATTTAACGCGAGCTTCAAATTAATTTAATACCACCTTAACAACACAATACAAGCGTATATAGCGAATTGTCGGCGACACGAGATAATTGCCATGCGTCGTTGTTGCAGAAGAACGCGCTGTCACGTGCCTACTTGGGCGAACCATGCTTGACACATGAAACTAAATAATGTTTATACTGTGCCCTTAAGTTACGTACTTAGCACCTCATCTTAGCTTGATAAATTCGTATTCAAGTATGAGATATTTAAGTGCATATATAGTGTAGACGTATCTCCTACATATCTACTACACAATCATATACATCGCAATCATAGTCACAATCATAATCATATCATACACAATCATACAATCATATGGTATCGTTTTACAATTGTGTGTGTGGTTTTTAACAATCATATACTTATAACTAAGCATGTTATTTGAGTATATAGTAGACCTAAAGACTGGGAAATTCATAAGTGTAGAATCCACCATGTGTAAGTTATAGTATAGACAATCGTTCCTGCGTCCTGGGTTCGAATCCTGGCTTGAAATGGATGTCATGTGACGTGTTTTCATGCGAGTACCCACTCATAGTCTCGATCCCAAACTATGAGGCGTAAAACTCTTATTGAAGCGATCACAGATACGAATAAACTAGGGAGATTGCTTCACACCTTGTTCGAAGATGTCGTTTATATTACAAAGAATAACATTCACTTTTAATGGCATAAACTATAAAAGCTTCTAGTAAAAGAGCAGCGTATACATAAGACAGAACGAGCAAAAGCACCCTAAAATTTAACGAGACTTCTGAGGTACAGCGTTAAAATTTGAACTATTTACATACAAACAGGGTAATAAAAAACTTTTTTATTCCCATTTAGAACGCACAAGTTGGTTATTATTTTATAGTTGTTGACATCGAATACTTATTATTCTATTCGATAATATCCGCTTTTGATGAAATATCACAATGCCCTGACCGAATTGTATTTTCGTGAAATGTCGAGTGTGGTGAACATTCTTTCAACTTTCAAGCCTAATGTTGCTGTGTGCCAGATAAAATAACTGTGGTTGGTCAGACAAAACAGGGGGTCATTACCTTGTCCACGACTGTACTCGCCTAACCGAACAACACCGGACACTCAGGTGGGAATTAAAAGCAAGATAATTGAATTAGCAACGTACTTTAGGTAACATCAACATTGTTCGCCTCGCCTCAACCTAATGGAAGACAACAGTCCGACCACAACGTGATCACTTTAGCCGGAGTGGCGAGATGAGGAGGAAAACCCCAACGTGGTTCTGGTTTCACTTCTAATTTGGTTGAAATGCGTCAAGATGAGATCGTTCGTGCATTATTAAAACTGACTATTTTTTACCCAAAAGACGATTTTAAAATTCTCCGTTTAATAATTAAAAATATTCAAATTTTTTCTTCTTCAAATAATTATATCTTTCCCGTGAATATCTCGTTGTATATGTAAAATTGTGTGTCTACTTTTGACGTGTTTTTGAGTCTCCCTGTACCAAACACTCAATACCTGCCGATTTTATCGTTACCTTCAATGGTTTTTGTGTTGAAAACGATGATCCCACGAATCTATACGTAGGGCTTATCGAGTTTAAGAGTTTCGCAAACTTCAGTAACGTGTTTATATCCTCACCACACACACAGAGAAAGGTGAAAGTTCAAGCTAGGGCACAAACACGCTTAGCTAATATTAAACGACTTGAGAAAGTTCTTAGGGAATGAAAATTTAATACCTCCACCCTGAACGTAGTCGGGTTTTTAAGCGTCTACCATTGGCTTTATTAGGACCATGTTCTTACGTAGCGAGCGCGGATGGGGCGGGAACCAGGTATACTCATGGTTGGAGCCGGGAAGGGTAGTTTCTGTTTTAACATCCTCAAGGCAGCAACTTTCACATTTGTTTCATTGTAAAGCGATGTGGAGGAGGATATTTTGGTTATTTGGGGTTTAACGACGTGCTCAACCGTTACGTTATATGACTTCGGGGAAGTATTGGAGAAAAGGTACAAGTAGGTGGAATTAATTAAAATAAAAGGGTTAACGGGAGAGAAAGGTTCTCATTTCGTTGCCTCTTACGATTGCCAGAGAACCCCCACTGAACCATCGCTATCGGTTCACAAACATATTATAAATCTAATACTATAAGTTCTAATAATGTGTATGAAAGATTACATGACCGTAGAGCTAGAAAGAACAAAATCAATACTTCTTGATATTTACGTGACGTCACGGTCGTTGTTGGCGACCATAAATAAAATAAAAAAAATAAAATAAATTCACATTTAGAGTCTACCCACTCAGTAATTAAACTGATTTGCAGTGGGGGACTTTAATTTAAAGTGACTAAACCAACCCTGTAGGCTTCGAACACCATCGACGAGTGAGCGATAACCAATCAAAGATCGATATTTCAAATACGAAACATATGAATCAGTGATTGGACAGTGCGAACACCTGCGGACAAATGCCAGAATCAACAAGGCCGATTCAGAACAACTTTGAATTTATTGAGTGCTTCGTTGCTAGGACGGCTCCAAAGTCACCGTTTACTTATTCCTAAGCCAAGAAGTAATGCAATTGAATCCAGATTAGAAGTTAAAAAACTTCTGCCTGAAGCGGGATTTGAACCCGGGACCTTCTGCATTGGAAGCAGGGATGCTAACCACTGGACCAACGAGCCGTGCACTGTCATTGTTCTAGACAAACAAACGGGCATATTCCATACCAAGCATAGACTACAATAAATGTCAGAAATATAACTGAATTTCATTAAATTAACTAATATTCAAATTTAATAACGCATCCAAAATAATTAACAAGCAGATGTGATGTGTGTGATGTGATGTGTGTGTGTGAACTCCATTTTGTCCTGTCCAATTGTTCACTTTTCAAACATGTCCACCCTAAAAACACTCAATGCAATTATAGTAAAAATAATATTGGTCAACGGACATGTGCCAGAATACCGGGATCACTTTCCGCTGCGTCATCGGACAAAACTAGCAGATATACCGAACGGTTGTTATTGAGTGGTATTGAATGCGTCTGGCTCTAAAACCGATACTGACAGAAGACAGTCGACCACTGGACGAAGTGGCACGTAGCATGTCCACATGCAATGCAGACAGAGAGTACCACTTCTCCCAAGAGGAATTTCTTTATCTACTCTGCAAGTACTGTAGTGTAGGGACCTTGGGGTTATAGGGTACAAAGTCCGTGCGACAACACTGTACGTTATTTAGAAGGTGCTGGGTCAACGGAAGACCGGCACACAACTTATACGTCACACGTGATAGCTGGTGGAAAGTTTACCACCAACTTGGCTTTTTTATCACTTTCTCTTTCCTCTCTCTTTTTTTATTCTTTATCTCTTTTCGTATTTGATCATGTTCTTCAAATCAAATGAGTTATTTTCATTTCTGTATATAGCGTTAGTAGAGTATATTTTATATAGACTCAACGATGTCCTATTCATTTTGCAATTGATTTGATTAGTTACTTATGGTAGATGGTTTTCATGGAAAGTACAAGAAAAAACATTTTTTTTTTTACGAGAATGATTCATGTAATAGAGTGCTTTGCTAAATGGACAACCTTCTATATAATCGAGTATAATAGCTAAAGCCTGCTGCAGGTCGCCTCTTTGGAAATAGATAGCCTACCCCAATATCTTTTTTACGATACCACAATCAAAACAGTCTTTAAGTTTTTTATTAATGAATTGAGAATTTTTAATTTGAGATGGAAATTGGTTAACTGTCACAAGTAAACAAATTCACAAGTCTTGAATTTGTTAACGAGTGCCATGTGTGTAATGCTCATTCCAGGGACTTCACACTCTTTATAGACCACCCTTCTCTCGGGCCGTGGCGGGGGAGAGGAGGGGGTTAGTTTGCATCCCCGTCGAGCGCTGCGGCGTCTCCAGTACCCTCACTGACCACCACCCCGCCTCCAGTACTCCAGTACTCTCCGGCGCTGTTTGCCTTTCAATTTGCGGCCACGTCCCCACCAAGCCGTATCAATTAAAGCTTGATCTGGTCAGCTAATCCAACATTCACGGACAAGCCCACAATCGTGTTGGCCACTTGATTGCGGCGGGAAGAGTATTATTCAAACATACTGCTCTTTCTTGAGGAAGCAAGACTCTTGTACACTGTGAGAATATTCAAATAAAACACACACAACGGTCATAAACAAAAACACTAACTTAAATGCATACATTTTTACGAGAGCTCTGCTCCCTTCCTCAGTGCCTTTGCGTCGGAGGAAGAGAACGGAGCTCTCGAAAAAATATATCGACTTTGGTGAGTGTTTTTTGTTTTGTTTTATGACCGCGGTTATTTCGTGTGTTTGTTTTTCATTTTACTACCCTTTCTTGTTCATACACGTTTTCCTGCCCGGTTTTGTTTATAACTGTAATATGTTATAGACAGAAGTGTAATGTTCCTTGCCTCTCGTATAGTTGTCCCAAGACTACCTTACACATGCTTTCGTCACAGGCGACTGGTTCGTAGCCAATCAGCGATCGGATGTGTCTCGGGCGGTTCGCTGGTTGGCTACGACTGCCCCGGATGTGACGAAAGCAGGTGTAAAGTAATAGTGAGTCCACCTTCTTCGTACATTATTAATCAAGTTGTATTTGCACCAAGACGCCGAGTATAACTGGATCAGGTGTTGCAGATGCATAGTGGCCACTTGGTCGTTGTTCCGGCGCCTGTCTCGACGTAAACGACCAAGCGACACTTAGCAGGCGCATAAACACTGGCTGCGATAGTTAACGTGGAGTTGTTGACACGCGGAGACTTGAATGGCGTGTTTAATGTGATGTGTAGATACTGAGTGAAATGGTGGTGATATTCCTGACACTGGGGAAGTTGTGTTCTGCTTTGTTTGTAGTTATTAGTGAAAGGTAATTTTTTCATTTTTTTTATTTTTATTCATTATTAATCTCACACACCAGCCTCCCATGTCTTTCCACCTGTGTGCAAGAACTCTTCTCTATTTATAGTTTGTTATGTTGGGCGTGATAGTTCTATCATATCCTTGTGTTCGCCCAAGTACTGTGCTTTTTATGCTGCCTCCCTCTTTCTATGCTTCAGCAATCACTATTAATTTTAACTTGAATTTCTATCTTAAGCGATTTTTATGTATACCTCCGTTGGTATTGTTTCAGACAGATGCGTAAGCCAACCAATATATTTCCGTATTATAAGCTATGATAAAAAATACGTATGGGTGGTTGCTCTTATTCAAATCCCTCGGGGAATTGAATACAATTGAAGTATCGCTAATACCAAAAGAAATATTAGGAAATGACAAACGTATCGAGAGAGCTTCATTTTCGTCGCATTTTGAATACACGTAAAAATAACAACTGCCACTGACAGACGGTCAAACGGTTGGAGGGCTCAAAGCTGTGTCACTTTAGTATAGAATAGGTTGTTGATCATAGCAAATTTTTGGCGATCTGTCCAAAAATCTATAAGCGTGCTTATCAAGACAAATTAGGTTTCATTGCTAGTAAAATTCCAAGGTATAAGTGAGTATAGGTAGCGCGAAACATATCAGTTTTTTTTAATGATGCGCGTTTGGTTAATGCGGTATTATTTCCCTCACGGAGGTACGAACCTGGGTCAGTTACTAAAAACTGTGGGGTGTCACGCAGATTGAAAAACGAATTTGAATAGATTATATATTGCTGATTAATAAATTACTATAGGTAGCGCAAAACATATCAGGGTTTAGTTAAAAATGGATGCGCATTTGGTTAAGGCAGTATTATTTCCCGCACGGAGGTACGAACCTGGCTGGGTCAATTACTGAAAAACCATGCAGTGTCACGAAATTTAGAAAATACGTTTGACTAGGCTATTTATTGCAGAAGATTAATTTACTATAGGTGGCGCGAAACATATCAGGGTTTAGTTAAAGAATGATGCGCATTTGGTTAAGGCAGTATTATTTCCCGCACGGAGGTACGAACCTGGGTCAATTACTGAAAAACTGTGGGGTGTCACGCAGTTTGGAAAACCCTTTTAAATAGTTTATGTATTGCAGATTAATAAATTACTATAGTTGGTGCAAAACATTTCAGGGTTCATTTAAAAAATGATGCGCATTTGGTTAATGCGGTATTATTTCCCTCACGGAGGTACGAACCTGGGTCAATTTCTAAAAAACTGTGGGGTGTCAAGCAGTTGGAAAAACAAGTTTGAATAGGTTATGTATTGCATATTAATAATTTACTATAGGCGGCGCAAAACATATTAGGGTTTAGTTAAAGAATGATGCGCTTTTGGATTATTTCCCTCTTTAGGTACGAACCTGTTACAATTACTCTAAAACTGTGGAGTGTCACGCAGATTGAAAGTGTTATTTGCATAGGTAATATGTGGCGTATTAAGTATTTGCTATTAGGAAACTGTTGTTATGATGAAGCGAAATTTAATAAGCATGTCGAAATTTTGAAATTTGTAACCGTCACGCCATTTTGAAATAAATTGCATGTGGTCAGCAAGAAACAACGATATAATAAATAACATAAATAAATAAAATAAATTCACATTTAGAGTCTACCCACTCAGTAACTAAACTGATTTTCAGTGGGGGACTTTAATTTACAGTGACTAAACCAACCCTGTAGGCTTCGAACACCATCGACGAGTGGGCGATAACCAATCAAAGATCGATATTTCAAATACGAAACATATGAATCAGTGATTTGACAGTGCGAACACCTGCGGACAAATGCCAGAATCAACAAGGCCGATTCAGAACAACTTTGAATTTATTGAGTGCTTCGTTGCTAGGACGGCTCCAAAGTCACCGTTTACTTATTCCTAAGCCAAGTAGTAATTTGGAATTGAACCCACATTAGAAGTTAAAAAACTTCTGCCTGAAGCGGGATTTGAACCCGGGACCTTCTGCATTGGAAGCAGGGATGCTTTTTGTGTCGGTAACTCGTTTTCCCTGTTAGTGACATCACGTGATCGTTACTTGTTACTCTTGTCCGGCTATAGTTGTTAATGTACCGCGTGTGCGACCACTTTCGTCCGTTGTTCGAGGCCGTCGATAGAGTTAACTGCTGAGTTATTGCGGCCATTACGATGCCCGAGCTGTGTGTGGCGGCGCTGAGCGCTGATTGGTTGGAGTGATGGGGGCACTCAGTGTCGTTGTCAGGGTCAGGCTGTGTTCAACTGTTGCTGTTAGGGGTCTCGGCTGTGTGTCTGTGTGGCGGCGCTGAGCGCTGATTGGTCGGAGTGATGGGGGCACTCAGTGTCGTTGTCAGGGTCAGGCTGTGTTCAACTGTTGCTGTTAGGGGTCTCGGCTGTGTGTCTGTGTGGCGGTGCTGAGCGCTGATTGGTCGGAGTGATGAGGGCACTCAGTGTCGTTGTCAGGGTCAGGCTGTGTTCAACTGTTGCTGTTAGGGGTCTCGGCTGTGTGTCTGTGTGGCGGTGCTGAGCGCTGATTGGTCGGAGTGATGGGGGCACTCAGTGTCGTTGTCAGGGTCAGGCTGTGTTCAACTGTTGCTGTTAGGGGTCTCGGCTGTGTGTCTGTGTGGCGGGGCTGAGCGCTGATTGGTCGGAGTGATGGGGGCACTCAGTGTCGTTGTCAGGGTCAGGCTGTGTTCAACTGTTGCTGTTAGGGGTCTCGGCTGTGTGTCTGTGTGGCGGTGCTGAGCGCTGATTGGTCGGAGTGATGGGGGCACTCAGTGTCGTTGTCAGGGTCAGGCTGTGTGTGTTCAACTGTTGCTGTTAGGGGTCTCGGCTGTGTGTCTGTGTGGCGGTGCTGAGCGCTGATTGGTTGGAGTGATGGGGGCACTCAGTGTCGTTGTCAGGGTCAGGTTGTGTTCAACTGTTGCTGTTAGGGGTCTCGGCTGTGTGTCTGTGTGGCGGTGCTGAGCGCTGATTGGTCGGAGTGATGGGGGCACTCAGTGTCGTTGTCAGGGTCAGGCTGTGTTCAACTGTTGCTGTTAGGGGTCTCGGCTGTGTGTCTGTGTGGCGGTGCTGAGCGCTGATTGGTCGGAGTGATGAGGGCACTCAGTGTCGTTGTCAGGGTCAGGCTGTGTTCAACTGTTGCTGTTAGGGGTCTCGGCTGTGTGTCTGTGTGGCGGTGCTGAGCGCTGATTGGTCGGAGTGATGGGGGCACTCAGTGTCGTTGTCAGGGTCAGGCTGTGTTCAACTGTTGCTGTTAGGGGTCTCGGCTGTGTGTCTGTGTGGCGGCGCTGAGCGCTGATTGGTCGGAGTGATGGAGGCACTCAGTGTCGTTGTCAGGGTCAGGCTGTGTTCAACTGTTGCTGTTAGGGGTCTCGGCTGTGTGTCTGTGTGGCGGCGCTGAGCGCTGATTGGTCGGAGTGATGGGGGCACTCAGTGTCGTTGTCAGGGTCAGGCTGTGTTCAACTGTTGCTGTTAGGGGTCTCGGCTGTGTGTCTGTGTGGCGGTGCTGAGCGCTGATTGGTCGGAGTGATGGGGGCACTCAGTGTCGTTGTCAGGGTCAGGCTGTGTTCAACTGTTGCTGTTAGGGGTCTCGGCTGTGTGTCTGTGTGGCGGCGCTGAGCGCTGATTGGTCGGAGTGATGGGGGCACTCAGTGTCGTTGTCAGGGTCAGGCTGTGTTCAACTGTTGCTGTTAGGGGTCTCGGCTGTGTGTCTGTGTGGCAGTGCTGAGCGCTGATTGGTCGGAGTGATGGGGGCACTCAGTGTCGTTGTCAGGGTCAGGCTGTGTTCAACTGTTGCTGTTAGGGGTCTCGGCTGTGTGTCTGTGTGGCAGTGCTGAGCGCTGATTGGTCGGAGTGATGGGGGCACTCAGTGTCGTTGTCAGGGTCAGGTTGTGTTCAACTGTTGCTGTTAGGGGTCTCGGCTGTGTGTCTGTGTGGCGGCGCTGAGCGCTGATTGGTCGGAGTGATGGGGGCACTCAGTGTCGTTGTCAGGGTCAGGTTGTGTTCAACTGTTGCTGTTAGGGGTCTCGGCTGTGTGTCTGTGTGGCGGTGCTGAGCGCTGATTGGTCGGAGTGATGGAGGCACTCAGTGTCGTTGTCAGGGTCAGGTTGTGTTCAACTGTTGCTGTTAGGGGTCTCGGCTGTGTGTCTGTGTGGCGGTGCTGAGCGCTGATTGGTCGGAGTGATGGAGGCACTCAGTGTCGTTGTCAGGGTCAGGTTGTGTTCAACTGTTGCTGTTAGGGGTCTCGGCTGTGTGTCTGTGTGGCGGTGCTGAGCGCTGATTGGTCGGAGTGATGGAGGCACTCAGTGTCGTTGTCAGGGTCAGGTTGTGTTCAACTGTTGCTGTTAGGGGTCTCGGCTGTGTGTCTGTGTGGCGGAGCTGAGCGCTGATTGGTCGGAGTGATGGGGGCACTCAGTGTCGTTGTCAGGGTCAGGCTGTGTTCAACTGTTGCTGTTAGGGGTCTCGGCTGTGTGTCTGTGTGGCGGCGCTGAGCGCTGATTGGTCGGAGTGATGGGGGCACTAAGCGTCGTTGTTAGGGTCAGGCTGTGTTCAACTGTTGCTGTTAGGGGTCTCGGCTGTGTGTCTGTGTGGCGGTGCTGAGCGCTGATTGGTCGGAGTGATGGGGGCACTCAGTGTCGTTGTCAGGGTCAGGCTGTGTTCAACTGTTGCTGTTAGGGGTCTCGGCTGTGTGTCTGTGTGGCGGAGCTGAGCGCTGATTGGTCGGAGTGATGGGGGCACTCAGTGTCGTTGTCAGGGTCAGGCTGTGTTCAACTGTTGCTGTTAGGGGTCTCGGCTGTGTGTCTGTGTGGCGGTGCTGAGCGCTGATTGGTCGGAGTGATGGGGGCACTCAGTGTCGTTGTCAGGGTCAGGCTGTGTTCAACTGTTGCTGTTAGGGGTCTCGGCTGTGTGTCTGTGTGTCTGTGTGGCGGGGCTGAGCGCTGATTGGTCGGAGTGATGGGGGCACTCAGTGTCGTTGTCAGGGTCAGGCTGTGTTCAACTGTTGCTGTTAGGGGTCTCGGCTGTGTGTCTGTGTGGCGGCGCTGAGCGCTGATTGGTCGGAGTGATGGGGGCACTAAGCGTCGTTGTTAGGGTCAGGCTGTGTTCAACTGTTGCTGTTAGGGGTCTCGGCTGTGTGTCTGTGTGGTGGTGCTGAGCGCTGATTGGTCGGAGTGATGGGGGCACTCAGTGTCGTTGTCAGGGTCAGGCTGTGTTCAACTGTTGCTGTTAGGGGTCTCGGCTGTGTGTCTGTGTGGCGGCGCTGAGCGCTGATTGGTCGGAGTGATGGGGGCACTCAGTGTCGTCGTCAGGGTCAGGCTGTGTTCAACTGTTGCTGTTAGGGGTCTCGGCTGTGTGTCTGTGTGGTGGCGCTGAGCGCTGATTGGTCGGAGTGATGGGGGCACTCAGTGTCGTTGTCAGGGTCAGACTGTGTTGCTGTTAGGGGTCTCGGCTGTGTGTCTGTGTGGTGGCGCTGAGCGCTGATTGGTCGGAGTGATGGGGGCACTCAGTGTCGTTGTCAGGGTCAGGCTGTGTTCAACTGTTGCTGTTAGGGGTCTCGGCTGTGTGTCTGTGTGGCGGTGCTGAGCGCTGATTGGTCGGAGTGATGGGGGCACTCAGTGTCGTTGTCAGGGTCAGGCTGTGTTCAACTGTTGCTGTTAGGGGTCTCGGCTGTGTGTCTGTGTGGCGGCGCTGAGCGCTGATTGGTCGGAGTGATGGGGGCACTCAGTGTCGTTGTCAGGGTCAGGCTGTGTTCAACTGTTGCTGTTAGGGGTCTCGGCTGTGTGTCTGTGTGGCGGTGCTGAGCGCTGATTGGTCGGAGTGATGGGGGCACTCAGTGTCGTTGTCAGGGTCGGGCTGTGTCCAACTGTTGCTGTTAGGGGTCTCGGCTGTGTGTCTGTGTGGCGGCGCTGAGCGCTGATTGGTCGGAGTGATGGGGGCACTCAGTGTCGTTGTCAGGGTCAGGCTGTGTTCAACTGTTGCTTTTAAGGGTCTCGCTCTTTCGTCGTGTCTTCAGTTCGGTCAAGTAATGTCACATATTGCTACCAGTGTTCCTAACTATATGGTCTACTGTTATAAAGATCGTGAGCTGTGATCAGCAAACCGTGACAGTTTAAGGTCTGTTCGTATTTTTAAAACTATTTTTAAAATTGAAATTGTGGACAGATAATGCAATAAGATATATTAAGATCAACAGATAACGGAAAACAAATATTATACAATAATACGATGATGCAATAATATCGCATTATCGTTTTTTAATCCAAACTTAACGAATTCTTCATGTATTGTTTCGTTATCTGTAAATCCTGATAATATCTAGCCGATGTATCTTCTCACAGTTGCGATTTAAGAGTTGTTCTAAAGATAGTCGGCCCCTACACCTAGGGGCGCCCATTGTTACCAAGGTAACAGTTGTTTGCATGTTATTTCCCATAAACAAGACAAATCAATAGCAACAATGGGTGCCCAGGTGTAGGGGCCGACTATGAATTCCAACCTTAGGTTCTCAAATTTTGCTGCAGTAGACCCTTGAAAGCTCGAGCAGAGTGAAGCTAGCACCGCTTCATCTTAAAAGCACGAGCAGAGTGAAGCTGGCACCGCTTTAAATGCACGGACAGAGTGAAGTAAGCCCCGCTTCATCTTGAAAGCACGAGCAGAGTGAAGCTGGCAGCGCTTTAAATGCACGGACAGAGTGAAGTAAGCCCCGCTTCATCTTGAAAGCACGAGCAGAGTGAAGCTGGCAGCGCTTTAAATGCACGGACAGAGTGAAGTAAGCCCCGCTTCATCTTGAAAGCACGAGCAAAGTGAAGCTGGCAGCGCTTTAAATGCACGGACAGAGTGAAGTAAGCCCCGCTTCATCTTGAAAGCACAAGAAGAGTGAAGCTAGCACCGCCTTGAAAACTCGAGTAGAGTGAAGCAAGCACCGCTTCATCTTGAAAGCTCGAGTAGAGTGAAGCTAGCACCGCACATGCAATATAAATCCCGACCTTACCTCCGGTATTCACCCTAGCTCGGCTCCCAACCACAAGACCCAGACTAGCCTAACGTACGTCTACCTCCCTTCATAGTTCACAGTGTTTCACAGCATAGACTATAGAGCCGGGTCACTAAACTATAAAGCTACCACGCTCAGAGAGGGGTAAAGTGTTTCGTACACTTTGGTAATTAATGCATTCTGTTTCTCCAGGGAGGTAGTTAATTGCATTTTGTTATGTAATGATGTTTACACTCACCTCCTTCCCTATAACCTTCGATGTAATATGGACATCGATTATCTAAATCTCTTCTCTTTACACATGTTATACTGTATATTGGTATAAAGGTACGTGAAGAACATAGTCAAACTTAATTACATATGTTTTCCTTCATCCCTAAGTGCTTATATTATAGTCCTAATTATTCATGTAATTATCGATATAGTGGTTGTGATAAAGTTTTAAATGAATTGTTGAGTAAGAAAGATAAGACAGCTCTCTTATACTGCTCGATGCGAATAACTTAAACATAATGAGAATGAAAGGTATTTCGTTCGTATATATATAACACAAGTTTTGTATGATGGAAGGCTAGATATTGAATGTGTAATTGCTTCAGAGTTATATTTTTAATTCTTACATGTATAGCTTGTTGGGAAAATGGGGGGGTACTGTACTGTAGATTACTGTAGGTACTGTAAGAGGAGGTACTGAATATAAACAACATTTTCAATATAATTGAACAAGTATTTTTAATTTTATACTTCTTCTTACTTCTTACTAGATGCAATAGTTCAACATTAAACTTTGCTGGAGCGCTCTCCCGGGCTGGGCCCTCTAGAGCAGATGATGAAGGAAACAGAAGTAAAAACGCATAAGCCCGAGGGCTGGGGTGATAGTAAGAATTAGTGTGGGAATGAATGGGGGTAGAACCTGCTACATGAAGTCAGTGGGAAAACGAGAAGAACACTGATTTGGTGCAGTTCGGATGGCGCCGTTGGCGTTCCAGGCTATGATGCGAGCTTTAGATCTAGCCATTTTGGGGGATAGAGATTAGTTTGCGAAGGAGCGCTGCAAGTGCGGCTACCATCGGATCCTGTGAATAGCCCAATAGGGCTTCAGCAATGTATCCGATAACGATTGGTATGGGAGTTTTTTCGTTCACGTAGTTGTGTTGGGTTTGAGTGGGGGGTTCAGACACTGCCTTGCGTTTACGCGGAGGGGGAGGCTGAGGGGGCTGGGCGTAGAGCGGAATGAGTGGCGGGCACGACGGATGTTGGTATGGGTCTGGTGGGTTATTTGCTGTAGACGGGGCCATGTGCGTGACGAAGGGTTGCCCTTGGGCGACTTGTGCGTAGGTGGAGAGCGGCGGGAAGGCAGTCGACCAGGGAGTTGGCGGTAGGTTGCGTACAGTGGGTGATGAGAGTGGTTGGGGTACCACCTGTTTCTGGTTGCGACGTTTATCAGCGGATAGCACGGCGTTTGACTTGGGCTCACAGGCTTGAAGGTAGGCTGGACAACGTCTGTACGAGGCGGGATGATCCTGGTTGCAGTTTACACACGTAGCAGGGGTATCCGGAGTCTTTAAACACTACTGTACTGTACTGTTGACATAACGTGTTTTTGTGAGATTCCTTTAGTTTATTTATATACACATATTTTCATCTATATGTTATAGATCTCGTGAGCGTTAGAAAAAACTAATAAACGTATTACCAATGAGATATAGCATGATATAAAACGAATGAACCGTAGGATATGTTTTGTCTAGTTGCCCGGTCATCGCACTCGCTAGCATTAACTACAACACCCCAAACGAGCGCGGAGATACGTCTTTTTTTTAATTTCCATTCAATTCCAATTGTTCTGTAATCAGCATTTTTATTATTCACCCAATTAGAAAGGCGCGCAGATCCCGACTGTATAAGTGCATCAACCCTCGCCCTCGCAGACTCAGCTGTTTAGCGTCTGTCTGTCTGTCTGTCTGTCTGTCTGTCTGTCTGTCTGTCTGTCTGTCTGTCTGTCTGTCTGTCTGTCTGTCTGTCTGTCTGCCTGTCTGTCTGTCTGTCTGTCTGTCTGTCTGTCTGTCTGTCTGTCTGTCTGTCTGTCTGTCTGTCTGTCTGTCTGTCTGTCTGTCTGTCTGTCTGTCTGTCTGTCTGTCTGTCTGTCTGTCTGTCTGTCTGTCTGTCTGTTTGAACGGTTCGTTCGAATACGCGATCGCTTCGTCATTATCAACGAAATGTCCCGTTTTATTTACTAAACTTCTGCTGACTAATTTAGATTTTTTTGTAGATTTTTTTGTTGTCAATAAAGCAGTTCTCTTATTGAGCTAGTTTTTGTTTAGTTGGCATTCGAAATAATTCGAACAGTTTGGCACGATTGCAAGATATTCCTCAGTTGTGTGTAATACTAGTCACAACGTTCCTAGTCTCACACCGACATCTGCTTCTTACTTGTGCACGCTGTTTTAACGTAAATCAACAGATTGGTTGTGTGCTTCATACATTCGTAAATACAGTCTTGCACTTAGTCGAGTGCAGCTCCTCATTAGTCACGCATGCTGAGATATTTTATTTTATTTTATTGTAATTAAGGCCAGTGTAGGGCACAATGCCCTCTTTAGCCTGATGAGTGATGATTGATGAATGATAATGAGGAAGGGAGGAGGGGAAGCCTGGTACCGGCACGTAGCCCACTCCTGTCGAAAAGTACCAAGGGGACCATCGGCTTTACGTCCCATCCGAAAGGACGGTGTAACTTTGACCAGTCATATAGGTTCCTCCACTAACCTGGACTGCCGAGCAGTTTACGAGAAGAACGAAGCTGTTACACAAGCTTTCGAACCCTCCAATCTGCTCTAACCAACGGTAACTAGTGTTTCAGAGGTGAGTGGTCACCCATCCACCTCCTGACCTAGCCCGAGGTTGCTTAACTTCGGTGTTCGTATGGGAACCGGCTAAGCGACCGCGGCTTAACCGTTGGTTTTGCTGTGGTAGGAACTAGAGAAGTAGATAATTAAGTTGGTACTTTTTGACGCAGCTATTTTGTAAGTATGATACTTATTATGTTGAGAAAACTTTATAAGCATCCTCACAATATTTGTAGAATATGAATCCTATCTCTGTTCGTATCATGGGCTAAATATTTTCACTATTTCAAAATTTTCACAGACTAGCAATCTACTTCCTTCTATTGGCGTTTTAAAAAACAAAGAATTTCCGTTGATAGCACTAGAATATCTCCCGTCACTCACTCGGGCAAGTCCGTATCCCTGAAATCGAACGACCAGTCAACCGCGAAGCTACGAAACCGGATATCGACATAGTTTGAAACGTTCTTCGAAGTTCCTCAATGGTTGGTTGTCACGTCACCACTGCTTGGGTGGAGGGGGGGGGGGGGGCGAACAACTCCCCTCAAACCCTTTCTCCACTTCGTATCGTACACAGCAACGTTGTGTGTATACACATTTCCTGACTGACTGAAAGAACTGGGAGGGGGGGGGGGGGGGGGAGGGGGTAGATATTGAACATGTGTTAATGTTTAAGAACCGAAATTTTAATGATGAACGTGTATCACTTATTATTAATACTGAACATATCCCACAGCCAAAAATCCAACATTTTTGTTTAGAAAATGTATCACTTATTTTTAGTAGTGATCATGATTAACATTCTAGGACATCTATTTGTTTCTTCTCATCAAAAATACTATACAGTGACACCGTCTTGTCATTCTAATGGAGAAGGGTATCAAGGTGGATTTAACTTAAATACATTTAATTTGTTGTCACAAAAAGTAAAACGTACAACTTTTAAAAACTAGAAAACCTTTATTTTTATAAAAAAAAAAGAGCAACTTGCACAATTATAAATATGTGTTCATCTAAAACACAAACAGCTGTTTTTACGCATGTCCATGTAATACGCATGATACACGACTAGCATGGTTCCCGTAGGAGAGAGAGTGAGAGGGAGAGAGAGTGATAGGGGGAGAGAGGGAGGGAGGGGGGGGGGGGGAGAGGGGGGGAAGGAATGAGACAGAGTTTATCCAGCGCAAATAACCCGCATTCGTTACATACTTTCTATAATTACTTCATGAGATGTGACCGCCACAATGTGGTATGTGGGGGGGGGGGGGGGGGGGGGGGCTGGATCGGGGTATGCTATGTATGTAGTTAGTTTACACATTTCTTGCGAGCACATTCAATTAATATATCTAGTTAAAAATTAGTGTGTTCTGATTATTTCATAAAATAGAAGAAATCATCATCATCATCTGTTGCCACGTCCAACTCTGCGTTGGGTTGGCATTGAAGATAAGCAAGAAATGATTATTTAAAATCACGTTGAATACAGGTAAAGTAAAGCAAGGGGTTAGATTATTGTTTTAACTATTCGCATTCAACTAATTATTTAACATTTTAAAATGGTATAATTTCCTCCAAATGAGACATTCTATCTACTATGCATTAAACGTTAAATACACACCCATGTTATATCCAAAATATCTATACTGATTCCGTTTTGTTGAGACAAACGAAAACACCGTCAGTAGAGTGATATGTCTGTCTTGACGGTTTCTGGCTTAGGCATAGATGTCATATGGCTTTCTTCATGTGCATTATCAGTTATCACCCATCTCTGTTATCAACATTGTCACGTTATGAAACGTTATAAGCACAACTATGATCATTCGTATGGGAAATTGATCAAGACGCGGCATAATAACGACTCCCTAAATATTTAGTCCTAGACTAACTTGTTCTCTCCATGGCAACCACCAATCAGAAGCGTTGTTTCCATTGAGAAAACAAATTAGCCCCAGAATAAAAGTTTTACCGTGCAAAGTAATTTTACAATTTTTTTGTTATTTTCTATCAACGACATTTCCAGAACTAATATAATGTATTTAATTGCAAAATGGCGTTGTCAAACTAGGACTGACTTTTTATACCGTCTAGCTTCGAACGTCGGGGACACAAAAACGAACACTGAGCCACAGTCTACGCGATATATTACTGGGGCTGACAGACCCGTGCACCGCTTGCTAAATGTATTCGCAATCCAAGCAAAGCCAAAGACATTGGAATAGGAGTGGTGCGGCTTTACCGACCGCCGTAATCCATCCATTGTCGACCCATTAAATACACAGGGATCTTGTTTTCTATTTATGGAAAATAACATGCGCAACCGTTAGCAGAGGTTGACTATGACTGCGGGCAGATCATTTTGTCTCAATGGAAGTTTTCTTGCATCCACTAGAACTAGCATCAGTTCCTTACGGTTAAAATAAAAATAATATATGAAAATACGTTATTCCTTTATGCGTGTATATTTTATAAGCGTCCATAAAATGTTACGATTCAACGACCGTAAGAAAATTCGTTATTCCAAAAATAATACAGGCGGTTTTTATACACTGCAATATTTGATTCCGAAGTGGTTTTGTGTAAAATTCTGTCGTTACAAGTGTTACTAAACCGGATTGCCATGTTTTCAGTTAATCATATCAATAGAATTATATTTCAAAGAATACCTCCCACATATCAACTGTTTCTTATTACTTTATGGCTCTTTTATTGCAGTCATGCTGTTTGAGACAGTGTGTGGTATAGAGGAACATGAAGGACAATTACAAAAAGACACATGGTTTATACATTATTCGAACCCACGTCCCAAAGTGGCATTAGCGTACGAACCTGCGCCCCAACCGCATGAACCACTGGGTACAGCTTAGCGTAACTACGTGATATTTATTAATACGGTTTGATCGTAAGGACTTTCAACTCAAGGACTAGAAACTGGAGTAAATGTTAGTGGGTGAATGAGTTGAATTTTGAAAAATGTGTTCTGTGTCGATAAGATATGAAAAATATTATATTAGTTGTGCATTAACACAACAAATAAACGAAATATTTATCTGTATACTGCATTTCATATTGTTCTTATAAACACAACAAAA
>CAMDTW010000629.1:0-5000 GCA_945910005.1 Isoperla grammatica
GCGCCGGTATTTCCGCACAACAAATACATTCGGCGACTGTGGGCATAACTGAACATTCGTCACATTTGCACCAATTTTCCTTATTGTTCCTATCGCAATCGCTAATACTTTCAATAGACTCTTTAGCTTTCTCTATTTCTGCCAATTCTTCTGCAGAATATTCGGGCTCAAACTGGTACCCAGCCGTAGCCATCGATATATATGCTACGCAAAGTGTTACAATTACGAGATGATGCAATGCAAACCCGTGACCCTGACTGACTGACTACACACGTGCTGCCTGCCCCTCCTTCCACTCGTTTACCCCTCCTCCGAGTATCGTGTGACGACGTGCTGATGAGCACAGCAACGCTCAAAACGAAATGCAGCACCCGATTACACATCTTAACACATCTTCATTTTGTACCTGAACGGAAGCTCCGATTACAAAACCAAAATATACGAAATACTCAAAAAAGAAAGACGCAGCGAACAATATAACATCATTTTTTTTTTGAGCAGAATCCTCCAAGGTCCCAAGGTATACAGGTCGTCCCAATGCCATTTCTTATGGGAGATTTTCGCCGATGGGACCTAGCTCGAAAATTACTAACTTTGATATTATTTTCCCGGGTTATGTTGAACCCGATTTTTTGTCTTTTAGTCGCTAATTTCATAGCTAATTAGCCTTAGTTAAACATATTTTGTTGGTGTAGCGGGTGAGAACCCCTTTAATACTCCCATGTTACAGGCTGCAGCTGTGGGCGAGGCTGTCTACAACTGTGATTGGCTGGAAGCCTCGCCGAGCTTTAAGCGGTCACTAGTGACTATCATGGCGAGAGTCAACCGACCAATGGTCATAAAGCCTACAGGGCTTGATCCTCTTTCAGTCAAGAACTTTGGTCAGGTGGGATTTCTCGACAAATTAATAATAAATCTGAGTTAAATTATTTTTTTGAAATCAAGTGTCCAGAATAAACAGTTTTAATAATCGGGTGGTTTTTTAACGTTAAAGGGTAATCAAGTGCAAAACTCCCCGAATTTGGCATTGAAAAATCTTGTAAAAGTGGCACTGTTATCACAGGTTACACATGAGTTTAGTGTTTTTCAATACATGTTGAAGAGTAACTGCGATCAATACGTTTCAGCGTTGTAATGAATCACAATTCAACAGTATAAATTTTGAAATAAATTTTTAATTGGTTACACCTAAAATAATGATTTTAAGACATATTCTATTTATCCAGTACACCGTACGTTACTTTGAACGATGGAAACTGCAACGAGCTATACTGCAAGTGTTATTCTATGGCATGGTATACTTCACCATCTACGTTATCCATTGTTGTACGAGTCGTTCCTTTTGCCGGTACAATTTGGTACAAATAGCGGATCCGCAAAATATTTCTGAAAAAAGTAATAAAATACTGTGTTTTCTAAAGTGTATCACCAAATCTAATAACATCCCTCTAAGTAACAATATACTTATACTATACTAATTCAAATAAAACAAATTTGATTATGTTCTACGATATTTTTTGAAAATCTGTTAGAACTAGATATTTTGTTCATTTTATAAAAAACGTGAATATTATGTTGTGAGATTTCATTAATCCAACATTTATTTTCTAGATGTCTAACATTGCCTACAAAATGTTAGCTACAATAGAGTCTACCGTCAAATAATCGGCCGAGGGTAGAAAAGCTTCAAGACGAAGATTGATTTAATGATCTCATTTGATGCCATGGAAATTTTAAAGCAACATATGTTGTGGAAAACAATATAAATTAATTATTGAAATTTTTTTTTAGAGCCGTCAAAGAACTTGATCCACTTTGGTCACTGGGATATTTGTTAAGAACTACTTTGTATGACAGTTATCCCTGGAACTAAATATATAATTACCTGTAAAAGCACGGTTCATGTTTGTAAGACGATTAGCACCGATATTCGTCAGTTATCTGTTGAACTAAATATGTAAGATGCTTAAAAAGCACTATTTATGTTTGGCCAGACTGTAATTTAGCAGTTTTCTCTTGAAATAAATTTGTAAGATACTTTAAAAGCACTGTTCATGTTTGGCCAGACGATTAGCACTGTATTTTGACAGATCTCTTGAACTAAATATGTAAGATTCTTTAAAAGCACTATTTATGTCTGGCCAGACTGTAATTTAGCAGTTTTCTCTTGAAATAAATTTGTAAGATACTTTAAAAGCACTATTGATGTTTGGCCAGACGATTAGCACTGTACTTTGACAGATCTCTTGAACTAAATATGTAAGATTCTTTAAAAGCACTGTTTATGTCTGGCCAGACGATAAGCAATGTACTTTGACAGTTACCTCTTGAAATAAATTTGTAAGATACTTTAAAAGCACTGTTCATGTTTGGCCAGACGATTAGCACTGTACTTTGACAGATCTCTTGAACTAAATATGTGAGATTCTTTAAAAGCACTATTTATGTTTGGCCAGACGATTAGCACTGTACTTTGACAGATCTCTTGAACTAAATATGTGAGATTCTTTAAAAGCACTATTTTTGTTTGGTCAGACTGTAATTTTGCAGTTTTCTCTTGAAATAAATTTGTAAGGTACTTTAAATCACTGTTTATGTTTGGCCAGACGATTAGCACTGTACTTGGACAGTTACCTCTTGAACTCAATTAGTAAATTCCTTTAAAAGCACTATTCATATTTGGCCAATAATCACAACGCATTGAGATAAAACTTTAAACCTTAGTTACATTTTTATCATTAATAACTAACGCCAAGTTGGTGTCTCTATGTATTTTAGATTTTGTAGACAAGCATATGATAATGTTCTCTTTGAAGAAGCTACTTCTCTCTTTTTGTAGCTCAGTTTATAATGTGTAGTGAATTTATCAAGTCCTAGCTTATCAAATACAACGATACAAGTGGCTCAGCGGTAAGACGCAAGACTTTAGTTCGGGAGGTCGCCGGTTCAATTCCGGCCACCGGCAGTCCTGACTAGGTTTTTGTAAAGGTTTTCCTCAGTCGTAAAGGCAAATGCTGGGACTGAATCAACGTATCTGCTCTCGGACATTCCATCCAAACTATCAAAACACCCTTATGTACCTAGTAAATCACCTGAAGAG
Organism: Isoperla grammatica; assembly: GCA_945910005.1. NCBI lineage: Eukaryota > Metazoa > Arthropoda > Insecta > Plecoptera > Perlodidae > Isoperla > Isoperla grammatica. The sequence continues at coordinate 3,101 of CAMDTW010000629.1, forward strand.
GGGCACATCAGGTTAAACTGGTGTGCACGCTATGACTGAGATTCATACGAAAAATTATTGTTATTATCATACATGTAATTCTTTGTTTGTGCTTCTTGTGGTGTGCATTGATACGTGGTATGTGTTTTTATTACTATAGCTAGATATGTATTTCATAAATTATATTAGTATTCACTATTCATTATAATTTTAAATGTTAATGTGTGCACCCTTGAACAGAGATTACAACGAGGATTATTATTATTATTATTATTATTATTATTATTATTATTATTATTATTATTATTATTGTTATTATTATTATTATTATTAATATTATTACTGTTACTTTTATTATTATTTGTATTACTATTATTATTATTATTATTATTATTATTATTTTTATTTTTATTATTATTATTATTATTATTATTATTATTATTATTATTATTATTATTATTATTATTATTATTATTTTTATTATAATTATTATTATTATTATTATTATTATTATTATTATTATGATTATTATTATTATTATTGTATTGAATGTATCACAATCATACAATCTCGGTCAAAACCGGCGTTAACATGTTATATGGACGTAATGTCAAGTATTTCCATGTGTCTACCTTATTTAACTTCACTAATCACATGTCACTAGTTTAAACAGTCATCAATCTCGGTCAAAGCCGATGTTTACATGTTATACGGACAATACAGATGTAATGTCAAGTATTTCCATGATGTACCTTGTTCAACTTCAGTCGCTACTGTCTTATTATTATTATTATTATTATTTTGTTATTGTCAAAATACATACTGCCTATGTTTGTGCAATGTGTGGTCTGTATTGGTATGTGTTATGTCTTTCTACTACTATATTTAGATATGTACTAATAAAATATATCAGTTTTCACGACAGTCAACAGGTTGCAAGTCTTACAGAATAAATCCCTACGGACCATAGCAGGGGCCCCTCCCAGGACGCGTACAAAAGACCTTCACGACTTCCTCGACGTACCGTACGTTGAGGACCAACTGACCGCCATGGCGGACAGGTTCTACAGCTTAGCCACAGTCTCAAAAAACCCGCTAATACGCTCGTTACACCCAAACAGACTATTGAGAAGGGAGCTCAAACGAAGACACCGAACCCTGGATGCGGGAACCACCCAGCAGCCAGCCAAGAATCACCATAGCCCGCGCCATTGGGACCCGGACGTCGAACCACCCGACAAGAGACCCAGACTAACCTGACGCGTCCACGCTGAACGTGGATTGCAACCAGCTCGTCCACCTCGTCTAACGTGACGGAAACGCAGGAAGCCTCGCCACGAGGAACCAAGAATATCACGACAAAGACAATTAACATAGCCGTGAATATTGACCTTGCCGGTCAAAACCGGCACATGAACGGGTAGCTCGTAGTTAGCTGAAAACAGCCCGAAACAGAAGAGAACGGGGATTTCAGTTTTCATTATAATAATAAACTTTAATCTACACCACATTGAGATACTTTATCTAAGCCGGAATACACAGTCGGGTTAAATATAAGATTTGTTTAAGGTTGCTAATGAGTTTGTCCTTCTTATGGAAAATAGTATTTAATAATAAAACATCCATAGCAACTAATCCTGTACTTAACTGTACACTTGACTGTGCATACGGCCATTAGTTCCTCGTTGATCACTCTTATACAAACGCACATCAATTGCATAGCAACTAATCTTGTACCTAACTGTACACTTGACTGTGCATACGGCCATTAGTTCCTCGTTGATCACTCTTATACAAACGCACATCAATTGCATAGCAACTAATCTTGTACCTAACTGTACACTTGACTGTGCATACGGCCATTAGTTCCTCGTTGATCCCTCTTATACACACTCACATCAATTGCATAGCAACTAATCTT
>CAMDTW010000629.1:10000-27500 GCA_945910005.1 Isoperla grammatica
TAGTTTGCAGGCTGGTACTATTGTTGCTACAGGAAAACAAATTGCTACTCCCTTGAAACACATTATTAATTTGTGCTTTGAGCAAGGGGAATTCCCTCAAAATTTGAAGACTGCGGTAGTTATTCCTGTATACAAAAGTGATGATCGTACCAGGCCGGAAAACTATAGACCTATATCTCTTTTGTCTTCGTTGGCTAAATTATTTGAAAAATGTATTAAGGAAAGATTATTATCGTTTTTTGAAAAACATAATATATTAACAGCAAGTCAATTTGGATTTCGACCTCAATTAAGTACAAGTGAAGCTATACACAAGTTGACTGGTACTATTTATGATGCCTTGGACAGGGATGAAAGAGTCTTAGCTGTTTTTTTGGACTTGGCGAAAGCCTTTGATACGGTTGACCATGGTATTTTACTAGGCAAATTAGAAATGATTGGCGTCCGAGGAATTGTTTTGCAACTAATGAGAAGCTACCTTAAAAATCGTGAACAAGTAGTTAAAATTGGTTCGACAATGAGCAGTAAAAAAATTATTAAGTGCGGAGTACCACAGGGCACTGTACTTGGCCCACTTTTGTTTATTATTTATATTAATGACCTTGCGAATCTTGGCATCGATGGAGAAATAATTATGTACGCAGATGATACGGCGCTGGTTTTTAGAGGCTCGGATTGGAATATAGTGTACCGTAAGGCGAACAATTCTCTGCGCCACGTATATAATTGGCTTGATGGCAATTTACTCACACTAAATGTTCATAAAACTGTTTATATTCCTTTTTCCATCACAAGTAAAACGCAGCCGTCAAAAATCGAGAGTATAAAACTACATAATGTGGATTGTACCGAGGGTGATGTGTGTGATTGCTTGGAAATCAAAAAATGTGTAAGTACGAAATATTTAGGAATAGTAATCGATTGTAACCTGCGATGGAAAGAGCATGTTGACACTTGTGTGCAGAAAATTAGAAACATGTTGTATATATTTTATCGCCTGCGACATGTAATCAGTAGGAAACTACTATTTTTAGTATATAAGTCGTTAGGTCAATCTATTTTTCAGTATGGGATTATCGGCTGGGGTGGCGCTTATAAATCCAATCTGAGCCCCCTTGTAGTAATACAAAGATTACTATTGAAAATAATACTAATAAAGCCCAGAGGATACTCTACTAGATCGACTTTAGAGAACAGTAATGTAGCAGATTTAAGCCACTTATATTTTATTGCTACGATGTTTCATACATTCAAATTTCTTAGTTATTACGGTGCTGACAATAAACCTCTTTTACGAGATACTAGACTACGTAATGAACACACTTATAAATTTGTATTAGACGTCCCTAAAAAATCTAAACTTATTGGTCAAAGGCATGTCAATTACCTTGGTCCTTACATGTTTAATCAATTGCCTCTGGAAATCAGGAAAAGCCGCACGTTATCTGTATTTAAATATTCTTTCAAGAAATGGCTTGATGCACCGGATACTGCAAATATTGTTAATGCAATCTTGGAAGTTTTAAATTAACTGCCTAAATAAGTCTCTTTTTCTTTGCTTTTTTCTGTTTCATCTCTTATACTGACTTTGTTTCATTATTGTAATAGTATAATAAGTATGTATAATATTATATAACTATATTGGAATCAGAAGTAAGTGTACCATTGTGTTTGTGCTTAAACCGTTTGGATTTTATTTTGTTACATTTAGTTAAGTAAGATTTCAGGAGTAGAGGATTTCACCTGAATTGATTTGCTTTAGTTTGTTTATAATATTAATCTGTAGCACTCGTCTTGTTTTCGCTTTATTTTATGTATATATTAAGGACAGCCCGCGCACAAGAGATAGCTCTTATGCGGGCTTCTTATCTTATATTATTGTGGTTTATTTAGTTAATTTGTTTATTGAGTGTAGACAATGTATTTATGTTATGTTTTTGTGTAGAGAACGAGATAAGAATAAAATGGTTTAAAAATAAAAAATAAAAATAAATAATAAATCTCGATACAGCAGAGCGGGAAGTGTTTGCCCCACATAGAGTGTTATGGATTATGTGAGAAGTGAACGTCTTCAAGCATCTCGATACAGCAGAGCGGGAAGTGTTTGCCCCACATAGAGTGTTATGGATTATGTGAGAAGTGAACGTCTTCAAGCATCTCGATACAGCAGAGAGGGAAGTGTTTGCCCCACATAGAGTGTTATGGATTATGTGAGAAGTGAACGTCTTCAAGCATCTCGATACAGCCGGGCGGGAAGTGTTTGCCCCACATAGAGTGTTATGGATTATGTGAGAAGTGAACGTCTTCAAGCATCTCGATACAGCAGAGCGGGAAGTGTTTGCCCCACATAGAGTGTTATGGATTATGTGAGAAGTGAACGTCTTCAAGCATCTCGATACAGCAGAGCGGGAAGTGTTTGCCCCACATGGAGTGTTATGGATTATGTGAGAAGTGAACGTCTTCAAGCATCTCGATACAGCAGAGCGGGAAGTGTTTGCCCCACATAGAGTGTTATGGATTATGTGAGAAGTGAACCTCTTCAAGCATCTCGATACAGCAGGGCGGGAAGTGTTTGCCCCACATAGAGTGTTATGGATTATGTGAGAGGTGAACGTCTTCAAGCATCTCGATACAGCAGAGCGGGAAGTGTTTGCCCCACATAGAGTGTTATGGATTATGTGAGAAGTGAACGTCTTCAAGCATCTCGATACAGCAGAGCGGGAAGTGTTTGCCCCACACAGAGTGTTATGGATTATGTGAGAAGTGAACGTCTTCAAGCATCTCGATACAGCAGAGCGGGAAGTGTTTGCCCCACACAGAGTGTTATGGATTATGTGAGAAGTGAACGTCTTCAAGCATCTCGATACAGCAGAGCGGGAAGTGTTTGCCCCACACAGAGTGTTATGGATTATGTGAGAAGTGAACGTCTTCAAGCATCTCGATACAGCAGAGCGGGAAGTGTTTGCCCCACATAGAGTGTTATGGATTATGTGAGAAGTGAACGTCTTCAAGCATCTCGATACAGCAGAGCGGGAAGTGTTTGCCCCACATAGAGTGTTATGGATTATGTGAGAAGTGAACGTCTTCAAGCATCTCGATACAGCAGAGCGGGAAGTGTTTGCCCCACATAGAGTGTTATGGATTATGTGAGAAGTGAACGTCTTCAAGCATCTCGATACAGCAGAGCGGGAAGTGTTTGCCCCACATAGAGTGTTATGGATTATGTGAGAAGTGAACGTCTTCAAGCATCTCGATACAGCAGAGCGGGAAGTGTTTGCCCCACATAGAGTGTTATGGATTATGTGAGAAGTGAACGTCTTCAAGCATCTCGATACAGCAGGGCGGGAAGTGTTTGCCCCACATAGAGTGTTATGGATTATGTGAGAAGTGAACGTCTTCAAGCATCTCGATACAGCAGAGCGGGAAGTGTTTGCCCCACATAGAGTGTTATGGATTATGTGAGAGGTGAACGTCTTCAAGCATCTCGATACAGCAGAGCGGGAAGTGTTTGCCCCACACAGAGTGTTATGGATTATGTGAGAAGTGAACGTCTTCAAGCATCTCGATACAGCAGGGCGGGAAGTGTTTGCCCCACATAGAGTGTTATGGATTATGTGAGAAGTGAACGTCTTCAAGCATCTCGATACAGCAGAGCGGGAAGTGTTTGCCCCACATAGAGTGTTATGGATTATGTGAGAAGTGAACGTCTTCAAGCATCTCGATACAGCAGAGCGGGAAGTGTTTGCCCCACATAGAGTGTTATGGATTATGTGAGAAGTGAATGTCTTCAAGCATCTCGATACAGCAGAGCGGGAAGTGTTTGCCCCACATAGAGTGTTATGGATTATGTGAGAAGTGAACGTCTTCAAGCATCTCGATACAGCAGAGCGGGAAGTGTTTGCCCCACATAGAGTGTTATGGATTATGTGAGAAGTGAACGTCTTCAAGCATCTCGATACAGCAGAGCGGGAAGTGTTTGCCCCACATAGAGTGTTATGGTGAACGTCTTCAAGCATCTCGATACAGCAGAGCGGGAAGTGTTTGCCCCACATAGAGTGTTATGGATTATGTGAGAAGTGAACGTCTTCAAGCATCTCGATACAGCAGAGCGGGAAGTGTTTGCCCCACACAGAGTGTTATGGATTATGTGAGAAGTGAACGTCTTCAAGCATCTCGATACAGCAGAGCGGGAAGTGTTTGCCCCACATAGAGTGTTATGGATTATGTGAGAAGTGAACGTCTTCAAGCATCTCGATACAGCAGAGCGGGAAGTGTTTGCCCCACATAGAGTGTTATGGATTATGTGAGAGGTGAACGTCTTCAAGCATCTCGATACAGCAGAGCGGGAAGTGTTTGCCCCACATAGAGTGTTATGGATTATGTGAGAAGTGAACGTCTTCAAGCATCTCGATACAGCAGAGCGGGAAGTGTTTGCCCCACATAGAGTGTTATGGATTATGTGAGAAGTGAACGTCTTCAAGCATCTCGATACAGCAGAGCGGGAAGTGTTTGCCCCACATAGAGTGTTATGGATTATGTGAGAAGTGAACGTCTTCAAGCATCTCGATACAGCAGAGCGGGAAGTGTTTGCCCCACATAGAGTGTTATGGATTATGTGAGAAGTGAACGTCTTCAAGCATCTCGATACAGCAGAGCGGGAAGTGTTTGCCCCACATAGAGTGTTATGGATTATGTGAGAAGTGAACGTCTTCAAGCATCTCGATACAGCAGAGCGGGAAGTGTTTGCCCCACATAGAGTGTTATGGATTATGTGAGAAGTGAACGTCTTCAAGCATCTCGATACAGCAGAGCGGGAAGTGTTTGCCCCACATAGAGTGTTATGGATTATGTGAGAAGTGAACGTCTTCAAGCATCTCGATACAGCAGAGCGGGAAGTGTTTGCCCCACATAGAGTGTTATGGATTATGTGAGAGGTGAACGTCTTCAAGCATCTCGATACAGCAGAGCGGGAAGTGTTTGCCCCACATAGAGTGTTATGGATTATGTGAGAAGTGAACGTCTTCAAGCATCTCGATACAGCAGAGCGGGAAGTGTTTGCCCCACATAGAGTGTTATGGATTATGTGAGAAGTGAACGTCTTCAAGCATCTCGATACAGCAGAGCGGGAAGTGTTTGCCCCACATAGAGTGTTATGGATTATGTGAGAAGTGAACGTCTTCAAGCATCTCGATACAGCAGAGCGGGAAGTGTTTGCCCCACATAGAGTGTTATGGATTATGTGAGAAGTGAACGTCTTCAAGCATCTCGATACAGCAGAGCGGGAAGTGTTTGCCCCACATAGAGTGTTATGGATTATGTGAGAGGTGAACGTCTTCAAGCATCTCGATACAGGACATTGAAAACCTTTTATCGCCCGATAATTCTGATGCGGAATAAAACGTTCAACCTTTTTGGGTTCGCACTATACACAAGATATTGTTTTATATTATATTTAATGGTGTTCGATTATCATTAGCACACATAGATCTACTTATTGTTGTCTTTTGTACATAAGTTTTACTTCTGAATAGGATAGAAAATAAATACATATCAACTTGATACTGGAATACGTGTAAGCGGTTATTCTGCAGCCATAGCAACACAGCATACAATAAATTATACAAACTGTTTTCTATGGCGACAATAAACGATGACATGTCTGTGCCAACGTCGTACTTGTAAAGTTGTAAAACTCACAAAATTCAAACGGCAACTTTCATTAATGGTGTTTTCCAATGGACTGCACTCGAAACGCGACCAGTTTGCACTGATACGTCACAGTGACGTAATGAACTTGACGAGTGGAGCCACTAGTGCAGCGCTCAATGGAACACGAAAATAAACTCGGTGCAAACTGCAAAGATGGCCTCTAACTCGAGCGCGCCAAATGAAGAAGTTGACATAACTGTAGTTATTACAAATATTATTATGGGGGCAGATAACGCCGAAATAATAACAAATGACGGGGTGTTATGCAATGTAAATATTGCTGGTAAGTATTTGCACAGTTATATTTAATATGCCTAGATACCAGCATTTAGACCCTACATAACCTACAAATAGAAAACGACGTAATGAAATTAGATTGGAATAGAGCTCTAGCATTGTGTAGGCCACTCCAATAGCCCTAGGCCTAGAGAAGAACTTCCATCAACTAGGCCTATTTGTTGTTAGCAATCGGGGTTCCTCGTATACGTTTTGTTGGTAACCTAGGCCTAGGCTAGGCCTAGGCCTAGGCCCTAGCTGTGGCTCAAAAATAATGGCTTTTATAACCTTACAATTCACGTTGAATTGAATTACAGAAGTATGTTTAAAATAACTCAGTGGACGTTAGATCAAAGATTGGAACGTCCAGCGAGGCATTCACAGACACGTTAGGTCTGAGAAACAACTTAAGAGGAAGTTATTTTACAGTTCGCCTAGTTTAAGTATTCTCATATACATTATGCAACTATGTATACACGGAAAGTTTAATAGTTTATGCATTACAGCCTATTAGGGAGAGCACGGTTGACTGAAATTATGTTGAAATCCATTGAAAAATCAACTTAAAGGTTTTAATATTTATATGAAGAATTTTCTTAACGTATTTAAATAATATTTTGTGCAATTATTAACAACATATCTAGAATTAATGTTCACAAGTATTAAGGTTGTTGCATGTGGCGGGCACCTCTTATGACAGGCAGAGCTACGCTGGACTTATCATATCACGTCACATGCAAACTATCAATAGGTTAAGAGATAAGCCATGAGTTGGTCTGCTTTACGACATAACTGTTAGGTCATGTGGCGGGCACCTGTTACGACAGGCAGAGCTACGCTGGACTTATCATATCACGTCACATGCAAACTATCAATAGGTTAAGAGATTAGCCATGAGTTGGTCTGCTTTACGACATAACTGTTAGGTCATGTGGCCGGCACCTCTTTCGACAGGCAGAGCTACGCTGGACTTATCATATCACGTCACATGCAAACAATCAATAGGTTAAGAGATAAGCCATGAGTTGGTCTGCTTTACGACATAACTGTTAGGTCATGTGGCGGGCACCTGTTACGACAGGCAGAGCTACGCTGGACTTATCATATCACGTCACATGCAAACAATCAATAGGTTAAGAGATAAGCCATGAGTTGGTCTGCTTTACGACATAACTGTTAGGTCATGTGGCCGGCACCTCTTTCGACAGGCAGAGCTACGCTGGACTTATCATATCACGTCACATGCAAACTATCAATAGGTTAAGAGATTAGCCATGAGTTGGTCTGCTTTACGTCATAACTGTTAGGTCATGTGGCGGGCACCTCTTTCGACAGGCAGAGCTACGCTGGACTTATCATATCACGTCACATGCAAACAATCAATAGGTTAAGAGATAAGCCATGAGTTGGTCTGCTTTACGACATAACTGTTAGGTCATGTGGCGGGCACCTGTTACGACAGGCAGAGCTACGCTGGACTTATCATATCACGTCACATGCAAACTATCAATAGGTTAAGAGATTAGCCATGAGTTGGTCTGCTTTACGACATAACTGTTAGGTCATGTGGCCGGCACCTCTTACGACAGGCAGAGCTACGCTGGACTTATCATATCACGTCACATGCAAACTATCAATAGGTTAAGAGATTAGCCATGAGTTGGTCTGCTTTACGACATAACTGTTAGGTCATGTGGCGGGCACCTCTTACGACAGGCAGGGCTACGCTGGACTTATCATATCACGTCACATGCAAACTATCAATAGGTTAAGAGATTAGCCATTAGTTGGTCTGCTTTACGACATAACTGTTAGGTCATGTGGCCGGCACCTCTTACGACAGGCAGGGCTACGCTGGACTTATCATATCACGTCACATGCAAACTATCAATAGGTTAAGAGATTAGCCATGAGTTGGTCTGCTTTACGACATAACTGTTAGGTCATGTGGCCGGCACCTCTTACGACAGGCAGAGCTACGCTGGACTTATCATATCACGTCACATGCAAACTATCAATAGGTTAAGAGATTAGCCATGAGTTGGTCTGCTTTACGACATAACTGTTAGGTCATGTGGCGGGCATCTCTTACGACAGGCAGAGCTACGCTGGACTTATCATATCACGTCACATGCAAACTATCAATAGGTTAAGAGATTAGCCATGAGTTGGTCTGCTTTACGACATAACTGTTAGGTCATGTGGCGGGCACCTCTTACGACAGGCAGAGCTACGCTGAACTTACCATATCACGTCACATGCAAACTATCAATAGTTTAAGAGATTGGCCATGAGTTGGTCTGCTTTACGTCATAACTGTTAGGTCATGTGGCCGGCACCTCTTACGACAGGCAGAGCTACGCTGGACTTATCATATCACGTCACATGCAAACTATCGATAGGTTAAGAGATTAGCCATGAGTTGGTCTGCTTTACGACATAACTGTTAGGTCATGTGGCCGGCACCTCTTACGACAGGCAGAGCTACGCTGGACTTATCATATCACGTCACATGCAAACTGTCAATAGGTTAAGAGATTAGCCATGAGTTGGTCTGCTTTACGACATAACTGTTAGGTCATGTGGCCGGCACCTCTTACGACAGGCAGAGCTACGCTGGACTTATCATATCACGTCACATGCAAACTATCAATGGGTTAAGAGATTAGCCATGAGTTGGTCTGCTTTACGACATAACTGTTAGGTCATGTGGCGGGCACCTCTTACGACAGGCAGAGCTAGGCTGGACTTATCATATCACGTCACATGCAAACTATCAATAGGTTAAGAGATTAGCCATGAGTTGGTCTGCTTTACGACATAACTGTTAGGTCATGTGGCGGGCACCTCTTACGACAGGCAGAGCTACGCTGGACTTATCATATCACGTCACATGCAAACTATCAATAGGTTAAGAGATTAGCCATGAGTTGGTCTGCTTTACGACATAACTGTTAGGTCATGTGGCCGGCACCTCTTACGACAGGCAGAGCTACGCTGGACTTATTATATCACGTCACATGCAAACTATCAATAGGTTAAGAGATTAGCCATGAGTTGGTCTGCTTTACGACATAACTGTTAGGTCATGTGGCGGACACCTCTTACGACAGGCAGAGCTACGCTGGACTTATCATATCACGTCACATGCAAACTATCAATAGGTTAAGAGATTAGCCATGAGTTGGTCTGCTTTACGACATAACTGTTAGGTCATGTGGCGGGCACCTCTTACGACAGGCAGAGCTACGCTGGACTTATCATATCACGTCACATGCAAACTATCAATAGGTTAAGAGATTAGCCATGAGTTGGTCTGCTTTACGACATAACTGTTAGGTCATGTGGCCGGCACCTCTTACGACAGGCAGAGCTACGCTGGACTTATTATATCACGTCACATGCAAACTATCAATAGGTTAAGAGATTAGCCATGAGTTGGTCTGCTTTACGACATAACTGTTAGGTCATGTGGCGGGCACCTCTTACGACAGGCAGAGCTACGCTGGACTTATCATATCACGTCACATGCAAACTATCAATAGGTTAAGAGATTAGCCATGAGTTGGTCTGCTTTACGACATAACTGTTAGGTCATGTGGCCGGCACCTCTTACGACAGGCAGAGCTACGCTGGACTTATGATATCAGGTCACATGCAAACTATCAATAGGTTAAGAGATTAGCCATTAGTTGGTCTGCTTTACGACATAACTGTTAGGTCATGTGGCCGGCACCTCTTACGACAGGCAGAGCTACGCAAGACTTATCATATCACGTCACATGCAAACTATCAATAGGTTAAGAGATTAGCCATGAGTTGGTCTGCTTTACGACATAACTGTTAGGTCATGTGGCGGGCACCTCTTACGACAGGCAGAGCTACGCTGGACCTATCATATCACGTCACATGCAAACTATCAATAGGTTAAGAGATTAGCCATGAGTTGGTCTGCTTTACGACATAACTGTTAGGTCATGTGGCGGGCACCTCTTACGACAGGCAGAGCTACGCTGGACCTATCATATCACGTCACATGCAAACTATCAATAGGTTAAGAGATTAGCCATGAGTTGGTCTGCTTTACGACATAACTGTTAAGTCATGTGGCCGGCACCTCTTACGACAGGCAGAGCTACGCTGGACTTATCATATCACGTCACATGCAAACTATCAATAGGTTAAGAGATTAGCCATGAGTTGGTCTGCTTTACGACATAACTGTTAGGTCATGTGGCGGGCACCTCTTACGACAGGCAGAGCTATGCTGGACTTATTATATCACGTCACATGCAAACTATCAATAGGTTAAAGATTAGCCATGAGTTGGTCTGCTTTACGACATAACTGTTAGGTCATGTGGCGGGCACCTCTTACGACAGGCAGAGCTACGCTGGACTTATCATATCACGTCACATGCAAACTATCAATAGGTTAAGAGATTAGCCATGAGTTGGTCTGCTTTACGACATAACTGTTAGGTCATGTGGCGGGCACCTCTTACGACAGGCAGAGCTACGCTGGACTTATCATATCACGTCACATGCAAACTATCAATAGGTTAAGAGATTAGCCATGAGTTGGTCTGCTTTACGACATAACTGTTAGGTCATGTGGCGGGCACCTCTTACGACAGGCAGAGCTACGCTGGACTTATCATATCACGTCACATGCAAACTATCAATAGGTTAAGAGATTAGCCGTGAGTTGGTCTGCTTGACGACATAACTGTTAGGTCATGTGGCGGGCACCTCTTACGACAGGCAGAGCTACGCTGGACTTATCATATCACGTCACATGCAAACTATCAATAGGTTAAGAGATTAGCCATGAGTTGGTCTGCTTCACTACATAACTGTTAGGTCATGTGGCCGGCACCTCTTACGACAGGCAGAGCTACGCTGGACTTATCATATCACGTCACATGCAAACTATCAATAGGTTAAGAGATTAGCCGTGAGTTGGTCTGCTTGACGACATAACTGTTAGGTCATGTGGCGGGCACCTCTTACGACAGGCAGAGCTACGCTGGACTTATCATATCACGTCACATGCAAACTATCAATAGGTTAAGAGATTAGCCATGAGTTGGTCTGCTTCACTACATAACTGTTAGGTCATGTGGCGGGCACCTCTTACGACAGGCAGAGCTACGCTGGACTTGTCATATCACGTCACATGCAAACTATCAATAGGTTTAGAGATTAGCCATGAGTTGGTCTGCTTCACTACATAACTGTTAGGTCATGTGGCGGGCACCTCTTACGACAGGCAGAGCTACGCTGGACTTGTCATATCACGTCACACGCAAACTTTCAATAGGTTAAGAGATTAGCCATGAGTTGATCTGCTTCACTACATAACTGTTAGGTCATGTGGCGGGCACCTCTTACGACAGGCAGAGCTACGCTGGACTTATCATATCACGTCACATGCAAACTATCAATAGGTTAAGAGATTAGCCGTGAGTTGGTCTGCTTTACGACATAACTGTTAGGTCATGTGGCCGGCACCTCTTACGACAGGCAGAGCTACGCTGGACTTATCATATCACGTCACATGCAAACTATCAATAGGTTAAGAGATTAGCCATGAGTTGGTCTGCTTTACGACATAACTGTTAGGTCATGTGGCGGGCACCTCTTACGACAGGCAGAGCTACGCTGGACTTATCATATCACGTCACATGCAAACTATCAATAGGTTAAGAGATTAGCCATGAGTTGGTCTGCTTTACCACATAACTGTTAGGTCATGTGGCGGGCACCTCTTACGACAGGCAGGGCTACGCTGGACTTATCATATCACGTCACATGCAAACTATCAATAGGTTAAGAGATTAGCCATGAGTTGGTCTGCTCTACGACATAACTGTAAGGTCATGTGGCCGGCACCTCTTACGACAGGCAGAGCTACGCTGGACTTATCATATCACGTCACATGCAAACTATCAATAGGTTAAGAGATTAGCCATGAGTTGGTCTGCTTTACGACATAACTGTTAGGTCATGTGGCCGGCACCTTTTACGACAGGCAGAGCTACGCTGGACTTATCATATTGTCATGTAGCAAGATCACGCGCAGACCCACCCTTGTCCCTACCACCCTGGTACGGGACTCGAACCCACGTTCTGGTCGGCTGTCTCAAGGTTTTACTGGGGACGTAACACTCTCGACATACGTGAACTCGTGCATGCGGGATCTTTGGCAAGACTGAGGAGAACAGGGAATCTAGGTTATGTTGAATCACAAGACCCTTGGTTCGAATCTTGAGGAACCATATTTATTATTACTTACATTTATCCTATACGTGGCTTTAGCGTGGCGAACCTGACTATGGTCATAATCAGCCTGATGGGCACATTCCACCTGATCTAACGAGGGCCAGCGCTCCATACCTCATAACCGCCTTTCCAGCTGGCAACCGTCAACCTGTTGGTCCTCCGATCGTCTGTCCGTATCCGCGTCTTCGTCCTCAGATCCTTCCGTCCTCTGCCACGTCCATATCGTACTCCTCCGCTCGTCTCCCACGAACCCTTAATCTTCGCCTAGGCCGCTAGGACATGCTTCCCCCGTTTCACCACTTCTTCCCTCGCGGGGTCAGCCCTCCACGGCGGCCACGGCCTCCTTGACTCACGAACCTACCGGACAACCATCTTGCCCGGCTCCTTCGGTAAGACCCCCGTCCGTCGCGTGGCGCAAAACTCGCCTCGCTTCGGCCTCTGCTGACTTAGCAGTCACGATTGAAATAATGACGAAAACGCTGACAAACGCTGTGGCAATAGTAGGTGTTGCACACAAGTAGAATGACACACAGAGCTTACATAAACCACGGATTCCAATAAATAGTAAAAGATGGACAAGTTCATCCTTTTACATCACATCCCCCCGCCTCGGATAAAATCGTCTCTGATTTTGACCGTGGTTTATGATATGTTGACACGCGACAAACAAACGCAGCATGTTACCAGCCGGAGGATCCTAACTAACCAAAAATACCATAGTCAACGTTCCTCACACCTCTGCCACAAATACACACTCAAGTGAAGCTACTGGAGACATGACCTGCAAAACCATTCGCCTAGGTACCTTACAAAAGTGAGAACAATAAAATGTGCCTAGAGGTCATGCTCCGCAACAAGGTTACATCAATTTTTAAAAAATGTATAAACTCAAAATCAAAACAATAAACAAAATCATCAGATCTGAAATACATTTTGTCTTAACCAAGATCAAAATTTGAAATAGTAAATTAAATTGAAGAAAGAAAAATCATGGTTCCTCTTGACAACAGTGGGCATCCAGGAGCGAACATTTCTTCGCTTGGAGCCCGGCCGCCGATAAACAGGTCCCACAGCATGGGTCGGCTGACACTGACAGTTGACACGCGCAGGCGTCCCGAAATGTAACTGCAAACTGCAACATACAAGCAGATCAACGGCAGTTACCTGTACACAATGAGAGCGCCGGCCACCTACCAGTGGCCCTCCATACGATAGCCTTTGCATCGCCAACTGGCACCCTCCTGTCACTTGTTACACACCCTACTTT
Source organism: Isoperla grammatica (assembly GCA_945910005.1). Classification (NCBI taxonomy): domain Eukaryota; kingdom Metazoa; phylum Arthropoda; class Insecta; order Plecoptera; family Perlodidae; genus Isoperla; species Isoperla grammatica. The sequence continues at coordinate 23,537 of CAMDTW010000629.1, forward strand.
CAACGAAACCAGTGAACTTTAAACGGCCATTGTTGCCAAAAACACAAAGTAATTTCAAATACTCCTTGCCAAAATAACACCTGATTTTAAACAAATTTTGACGGTTATAATCTAAACTGGAAGCTCACATCAATCGAAATCTACAACCCCCAATCACCCTCCAAAAACACATGAATATCTTTCCTCGCTTAGGCAGTCCCGACCTTCTACCAATGTAGAATTCGCTCGCCGGCTGCCCAGGGAAACCAAACAATGCATTCAAGTCTGTAACAATCTTACTAAAAAGAATGTAACAAACTTCTCGTAGTAGCGTTCAAAAAACCTTCCAACTATCCTGCTAAATTTCAAACGCAACTAATAAACTCCCATCACCCGAGAATCACAGACCAAAACCAGGACCGGTGCCTGCCCGACATGAACGTCACAAGTCGCAGAGCGAATCAACCCTGAAATTACTAGGAGTGTCCAAACGTACCCTAAACCTAATGCTTAACCTAACAAAATAATAAAATTAACCATCATCTATAAATACATAAGATTGAAGACCATAATCCTATACTATAATAAAACTTAAACACACTCGTAAGACACTCCCGCTAAAAGCAAGGTGCAAAACACCTAGCACCTGTCTAGTGTATGATCCTCGCGTGAATGGAGTATATCGTGCCTCTAACTCGACGCTCGACGGACCCAAAACGCGGACACAGCAAATTCCTCTCTACGCTGGGCGAAAGAACCACGACAGAAAATATCGAAGATATGCATTAAAATTACTTGTACCTACAATAGTTACTCGAAAAGTCATAAACCCACAGAGAGAACACACACTCAAGCCATGCGCACACGTTCACATGTTTACATCTACATGCGCGACAAAACACATGGGCCTCTAAAGGCCCCCACAGTCGCCCTTCAATGACGAAAAACACAATGGACCTCCAAAGGCCCCCACAGTCGCCCTTCAATGACGAAAAACACAATGGACCTCCAAAGGCCCCCACAGTCGCCCTTCAATGACGAAAAACACAATGGACCTCCAAAGGCCCCCACAGCCGCACATATACATGAAAACATGTACACATAGTATACATGCCCCTGTCATACATTCCTACATTCATACATTCGATACAACGAACAAAATGCATCTACAAGTGTTTCATAACTCGGCCACAGAAGACAAAAGTGCAGTGCTTGCGAAGTAGTAAACTGGCCGCAATGATAAATCGGAACAGCTCTTAGAACGAGCACCTCACTCATCGTCGCAGGCGAAAACTGCTGACGCGAGTACGGTCGTGGTCAGTTACAAAATACAATCACATTCCAAGCAATGTAAACAACGAAGAACACACGCTAACTAAGCCATACGTCATTCACCGGCAAAAGCGGGACTCGAACCCAGTACAGCGAATGTTTTCCGGCCCGAAAAAAAAACCACGACAAATCCAACAGATGCTCGAAACAACAAAAAACAACGCAGAAATAAACAAAAGTCACAGCACTACACCTCGTAGACCGGAGTTCGAATTGAAACAGCGACGAAACCATGCGACGTTGACACTTGAAATAACACAGCAATCAACAATAAATCCCCCAGCGCAGAGAGGATAAGCGCGACGAAACTAAACTCAGGCCTAGATAGAAACAACACAGAGCCTAAAAGTTCGCCACGGCTGACAATGACGTCATCGGCACGTAATCCGAACACTGAACTGCATGCGTTCACAAAACCCACGTAGCAAATACACACTAGCAAACTATATAGTCAGATTTGCGAAGCCAGTACCACGTCAAAATGAAATAACTAGAATTTAATACAATAAAACTGTTTTCCCCAGCTGCCTAAACAAAAACTTGATAACAAATTGTATCAAGACCCTAGCCTCCACCAAATTTGTCATGTAGCAAGATCACGCGCCGACCCACCCTTGTCCCTACCACCCTGGTACGGGACTCGAACCCACGTTCTGGTCGGCTGTCTCAAGGTTTTACTGGGGACGTAACACTCTCGACATACGTGAACTCGTGCATGCGGGATCTTTGGCAAGACTGAGGAGAACAGGGAATCTAGGTTATGTTGAATCACAAGACCCTTGGTTCGAATCTTGAGGAACCATATTTATTATTACTTACATTTATCCTATACGTGGCTTTAGCGTGGCGAACCTCACTATGGTCATAATCAGCCTGATGGGCACATTCCACCTGATCTAACGAGGGCCAGCGCTCCATACCTCATAACCGCCTTTCCAGCTGGCAACCGTCAACCTGTTGGTCCTCCGATCGTCTGTCCGTATCCGCGTCTTCGTCCTCAGATCCTTCCGTCCTCTGCCACGTCCATATCGTACTCCTCCGCTCGTCTCCCACGAACCCTTAATCTTCGCCTAGGCCGCTAGGACATGCTTCCCCCGTTTCACCACTTCTTCCCTCGCGGGGTCAGCCCTCCACGGCGGCCACGGCCTCCTTGACTCACGAACCTACCGGACAACCATCTTGCCCGGCTCCTTCGGTAAGACCCCCGTCCGTCGCGTGGCGCAAAACTCGCCTCGCTTCGGCCTCTGCTGACTTAGCAGTCACGATTGAAATAATGACGAAAACGCTGACAAACGCTGAGGCAATAGTAGGTGTTGCACACAAGTAGAATGACACACAGAGCTTACATAAACCACGGATTCCAATAAATAGTAAAAGATGGACAAGTTCATCCTTTTACATCACAATATCACGTCACATGCAAACTATCAATAGGTTAAGATATTAGCCATGAGTTGGTCTGCTTTACGACATGTTAGGTCATGTGGCCGGCACCTCTTACGACAGGCAGAGCTACGCTGGACTTATCATATCACGTCACATGCAAACTATCAATAGGTTAAGGGATTAGCCATGAGTTGGTCTGCTTTACGACATAACTGTTAGGTCATGTGGCGGGCACCTCTTACGACAGGCAGAGCTACGCTGGACTTATCATATCACGTCACATGCAAACTATCAATAGGTTAAGAGATTAGCCATGAGTTGGTCTGCTTTACGACATAACTGTTAGGTCATGTGGCGGGCACCTCTTACGACAGGCAGAGCTACGCTAGACTTATCATATCACGTCACATGTTGTTAGGCCCATAACATTATGAACCTAACTGTACGCAGCGACTACTACGTCACCGATCATGATTCACTGGTTTCGAGTTGATCGAGGCAAAGTATCAGCCGGGAACAGTTCGGGTAGGAAGGTTGGCCGAGTGGCATCTCGCTCGGGGATGGCCATAGTGAAAACGGAACACTACTAGGACACTGCGAGCGTCGTAGGGGTATATTGAGGGACCCCGTGTAAGCAGTTCAACCCAGCGTCTAAGACGGAAAAGTCCAGGAACACTGTATTACGGTCGTTATTCGGTCAAGCCACGATTCTTCCCGGAGGGCTGTTACCCTGTGCAAGCTGTTCAAAACGGTCTACACTCCCCGAGCTACGAGACTGGATGGAGGTGTCCGGCGTGATGGTCAAGTAAAGGGCATACACAGACGTCATTTGGTGAGCTAAAACAAACTATTCTACTGTAATCTCTACGTCACTGGATCGACTCCCGACGGTCGCTGGAAGACTAGTACCCAACCAGGCGTATAGATATCACGTACAACGCGGTGGTACGGACTTCAAGGGGGTGAGCCAGCCAAAAAAACTTACATCTCACCACATAGTTTCCGTGATTTATGCCGCTATTGTTTACGAACTATTCGCGTACCGGCCGAGGCTATAGCTTGTTGCTGTAGGCCGCAAGGTCGCGCGGGCGTCAAGCCGTGAAGCGAGGGTACCACATCATTGAACTCATTCCCCCCCCCCCCCCCCATCCACGGTCTTACGTGGTCAGTGATCCAACTTATCTAGCCCCCTAGCCGCATACCGCTGTATAAAATATTATATTGTTTACGAATTATATAAATAATTAATCTGAAATATATGTGTTGA
>CAMDTW010000629.1:30000-54000 GCA_945910005.1 Isoperla grammatica
CCCTTGCCCACAAGTTGATTTAGTACTCGTTCCATCCTGCAAGTTGCGCTAGTGTCGCTTGTAGTTCCAACGAGTCGATCAACCAGATCCTGCTTTATCGACTCAAGGGAAATGAATGCGTTTACGCGTCTCTTCAAATACTGTGATGTAGTAGTAGTAGTAGTAGTAGTAGTAAATCTTTATTAGCATTTTTGCTATTTTACAAATTACAATGTCATTCCCAAAACATCACAATATATCACATACAAACATCTTACAATCTATATAATTATTCAAAAACCCATACAAATCAATAAAATAAACATACATTATTTGAGATGTAACAAAATACAATCATAAATGAAAAACAATACAACAAAAACAATGTAATATAATTGCTACATGGGTGAGCATTAAGTCTTTATTCTTTCAGACATTAATCTGGTTGAGTCCAGAAATCCTCCATTCCAGTAACCTCCCTTTTCCATCCGCAACCCTTAACTATCTTACAGCACTTAGCTCTAAATCTTTTTACATCCTGTATATTCCTAACTTCTAATGGTAATCTATTAAATATTCTCATTCCTTTTGCAAAGATAGAATTATTTCCAAAGTTAGTGTTGTTTCTTTCGATTTTCATATTTTTTCCATCTCTTGTATTATAATAGTTCTCTTTTTTTTTCCCTATCTTTTTACATAAGAAGCCTGGCCCAATACCTTTTGAAATTTTAAACAGTAATGTTAGGGTGTTTAAAATAATCCTTTGTTTAACATTTAGCCATCCTAATGCTTCACACATCTTTTTAATAGATGTTCGTTTTGGCACCCACAGTATACTTCGCATTACTTTATTTTGTAATTTTTGCATTTTTGTAATTGTATTTTTATTTAGTAAAAATAGAATCGAACTGCAATAATCAAAATGTGGAGTTATTATTGCCTGGCAAATGTTAATCTTGCTACTTATTGGTAAACATCCACACATTCTTTGAAAAAGTCCTATTTTCCTAGCTAATTTCTTTATTATTGTCTGTTTGTGACCTTCACATCGGTTGGTATGTTTGAGCGAGGGGGGTTTCGGGTGTCGAGACCGCTGCAAGTGCGGGACATGGGCGGGATCAAAGAAAGCACATGTTCAGTGGCGTAGCTATCGGGTGGCAGAGGGTGCAGTTGCACTCGGGCCGGGGCCCGGGCTCTCTCTCCAACTCCATGTTTGTCCCAATAATCGATGTATGGTTTTAATTTTCTATTGTTGCAAATATATTACCAATTTACAATTATTATTTCGCGCTCCTTACGCAAGAAAAATTAGGCATTAGACTTGACAGTTCAACATGCAAGAACTGACAGGTGAAAAGAGTTTCAACTAAGGAAAAATGTGAAGCAATTGTATCCATAGGGGAACAAAAGACAGTAATCTTCCTATTGAATTCCACAGAAACGACTCAAAGAGTAATCTTTGCTTGACTGCACTTACAAACGAATTTGGCTATTGTTTTACTATAAATAGTAATTATCAAATTAGCTTTTCTTGGAACTGAATAAATAAGTGAAAAACAGACGGATTTGCCATGGTCAGAAAAAGCTGTTTGGACTGATGGCTTCTCTTATAGAAGAGGGTTGGTCATCAATTCAGTATTCGTTGATCCCTCATTGCCCATTGGGTGTGGGCGCGTGTGTGAACTCTGAGTGTCCCCGTTCATCTTAGTGCTTTAACTGCGGTTAGTTCTACATATTTTAAAAACTAATATTTGTTGGGTTATTGTGTATGATTGGGTCGTGTGGTTTGAGTTATTGAAATATAATAGGTCTATTAGGTCTATATACAGTGAGCTAAAATTTAAGTTTCAAACATGAAGAGGAAGGACTACTAGCCAATATTAAAACCCGCAAAATTAACGTATTTTCGTCATATCCAAGGAGGTTATATAAAGCACTGGAGGGGCGCTGGCCTCTGTTGCAGTGAAGCCAGTTTTGCGGCGCGCGGCCGAGCGGTGGCCATATTGGGACTGGAAGGATTTCAATGCATGCATCTTTCCCCGCCCCCTCGGCGGCCCCCCGCACGTGACTTTTTCCACGATGTGTCGCTACAGTTTTCGGCGCCCGGCCTTTGGCTACTCGTGGGTATTTTTTTCGACTTTCCACCCCCACCCCTTCACCCCCTCACGACGTGTTTTATCTCGTCAAGTGTGCGATTTCGGCGCTCTCGTTTTGCGATAAAAATTATAAAAAATTCAAATTGTTTTGGGGAATTTTTCGGATGCTTTTGATCGCAAGTCAATTGATTGGCGCATCTATTTGTAAGAATTTTATGAATTTTAATGGTCCCTTTTAAAAGTTACGGGCACTTAAACTCCGAAAAATTTGCGAAATTTGGATTTGACGGATTTGGTACGTTTTTAACGCGTCACATTCAAACGGCCCGGCCCGTCGAACCAAACGAGATAAACCGTTCGTTTTTGTTTCGTTACCGTCAGTCATCATCTGGGTAACTACGATTTGGAAATATTTTCGCATCGTCCCGGAACTTTCGGCACACGGATCGTGTACATTTAGTCGCGTGCGTTTTTTAAAAGCGCGTGTAACACTTTTTTCCACATTTTTGAATTGCGAACTTTCTCGACTTTTTCATCTTAAAGAACTCAATTTAAACTTGGAGAACAGAGACCAAATTTTTGAATTTCGTCCCGGATGCTTAGTTAGGGCACTTTTCCATTAATTCTACACGGTTTCAGTTTTGATTTTTTTGCGTCAAGTTGGTACTTTTGAAATGGGTTTTTTTCTTTTGTCCGATGCTGAACACTTGCCCGTACAGGGGCATGAAAAAACATTTTCGAAAAGTCACCCCTTTACCGAATGATAGATGTTCCCGCAACGCACTTTTCACGGCGTTAAGAAAACACGTATACAAAAGTTTTGTTTTGGTATATTAAAAGAGATTTTTATATGCCATCTAACATATATTTGTGTTTAGTTTTAATAAATGCACATTTGTCTATCCGAAAACGTTACGTTAAAAAATTAGACTTTACGGGTGTCCGAGTTACGGTGCTTTAACGGATATCATGCGTAGCCGTTTTTTGTCGGAATTTGTCTATGGGAATTTTTCAAAGTCTTAAAGCGGTACGTCCGGGTACATTCAATATGTCAAAAATAGTCTCGGACACGCTAAAACGGAAAACGAAAAATTAGAAAAAATTCCAACTTGCTTTTTTAAGAAGAAGAGAAGATTTTAGGAGAAGTCATAAGTATATAATTAGTTTTACTAACGTTTAATGTGAGACGGTTCAATCGTAAATATTCTGCTATCATATCGAGATCTTCCTGCATGTGATTCAAAATAGTAATAATATCTGTGCCCGAGTAAATGATTATTGTATCGTCTGCATATAACTGTATCAGGCCATGACATTTGAGATGTCCTGTCATTAATATATATTATAAACAAAAGTGGCCCCAAGACGGAACCTTGGGGGACTCCAATTTCGATGGGTTTCATTTCGCTATAGATGCCGCTGATGTTAACGCATTGTTGTCTATTGCTAAAGTAACTTTTAAACCATTCCAGAGGTATTCCTCTGATACCAATATGTTCAAGCTTCTGGAAGAGTATTGGCCTGCTTACAGTATCAAAAGCTTTACTTAGGTCCAGCAGTAATGCAGCAGTATGTTTATTTTTATCAATTTCTCTTTGGATTAAGGATATGAAATCAGTTACTGCAGAGGTAGTATTAGAAGCAGGTCTAAATCCGTATTGTCGTTTGTATAAGAAGCCGGTCTTTTGTAGAAAGTCGAGCAACCTCTTTTTTACTACCACTTCCAGGATCTTTGATATAGTGTTTAAAACCGATATGGGTCTATAATTATTAACTAAACTTTTATCCCCCGATTTGTGTATAGGTACTACCTTAGCTACTTTGAGACACTCTGGGAATACACCTCCAGACAGTGAAGCATTAACTACTTTTACAATGGGATTTACCAACACATGCTTTCCAATCTTCAATTCCTTTGCTGTTATTTGATCCAGCCCTGGACTCTTGTGTGGATCCATATTATTGTCAATTATATCTAGGATTTCAGTGGCGTTAGTTGGTCTAAAGAATATAGATTTATTCTCCCTAGGTCCCATGGAATCTAGTACAGCATTGTCGTCATCACCTTGTTTGCGTATTTCGCTTTCAAGCTGAGCGGCAACTTGAGTAAAAAATGCATTGAAGGTACTAGCAATAGAATTGCTGTTCGTGATCGTATCTCCATTTTCCGTAAGCAAACTACTGCATTTAGCTGGCCTATTATGGGGCTTATTATAAATTACCTGATTAATCAATTAATTGCCATGTTTTCTTGCTTTTACCGCAAACATGAGCAAATTTGCCTGCATAATATTCTTGTTTACATTTCCGTTTACTTACAGTAACCTGCTTCTGAAGATTATAATAAGTCAACTTGATCTGATTATTGTTTGGTTTAGCCTTAAGTTTTGCATACCACCTATTTTTAGAAATTATTAGTTGTAGGAGATCTTTGGTCATCCATTCACACTTCCATACTTTTTTATTATTTGTATTCACCTGTTTTATTATCATTGCATTCTCTTTGGCTTCAGTAATATCTACTATAAGACTATTGCATAATGCATTTACATCAGTTAGACCTACATCATGTGAATTCAATATTGAGAAATTTTCCATTTTCAATTCCTGTGCAAACTTGTCCTCGTCAAGCATTTTTATTTCTTTCACAATTTTATTTTGTAGGCCTGAAGTATTATTTTTACTGCAGTAACCTATTTGTGCAAGAAGTATATTGTGGTCACTAATTGGATCTATGATTGTTGACATAACAATTTTGTTTTTTAGTTATATTTGAAATAAAATGGTCTATAATAGATTGCGAGTTCTGACCAATTCTGGTGGGAATGTTGTTACTTATAGAGAATCCATTGCTCTGACATACAGATTCATAGTCCTCGCGAACTGGAGATGCGGATAGCAAGTCTACATTAATATCACCCATAATAATAGCATATCTCTTATCGTATTTGCTTAGAACTATATCGAGGCGATTCAGAAATATGTTCCTTGATTCAACACAGTTATTAGGTACTCGGTATATACCACCGATAATAAGTTTAGGAAAGAATGCATAGTTACTTATCTTTATAAATATCATGTAAGTTTCATTTTCTGTACTATCGAAGTCCACTACACAGTCAAGGTTCTCTTTTATATATATACCAATACCTCCACCTCTTTTTTTGGGACCTGTGTCACATCGACAAGAAAAAAAGCTATTAAACCCAGGTATGTTGTAGTACTTTGATTCATGATCATACAACCAAGTCTCTGATATGACTATTGCAGTTAGGTCTAAGTTGATAGTATTTATTATAGTTTGAATTTCGTCAAGTCTATTTGGATTGTGGAGACTGCGAGCATTTATATGCATTATGTTTAAACTCTTATCATCTATTTTATGCTTAGAAACTGACACATCATGTTTGTCTACAAAACAGTTAATTGATTCATACATTACATTAGTTGTTTCAACACCAGCTGGATGATCAGGACACACATCTAGATTGTGCTCCATCACTGGCTGTTGGTAGCAACACTGCCAGCTTCTTCCGACTGCTGGCTATTACCTGCGCTGTGAGGCCTAGGCCCACTGTGACTGTTTTTATTTGATCTACTGATGATGTCTTCCACGTCCCACTCACACTTGATACGCACCGCTGGGGAGGACTCGTCTCGTCGAACAAGGATTGTCCCATTAGTGGTGGTCCAGACGAATTTGTAGAGGCACACACTCTTCAATTCTCTGGCCTTCCTGAGTAGGAACTTATTCCGTTGCGTGAGGTGTTGATTGATGAAAACCTGAGAGTTTTAACCTGGCAGGCCTAGGCCTAGCTCATTAGTATACAGACTTTTCTTCTCCTTCCTCTTGTTCAGGATTTCTTGTTTCTTGTCTCTGCGGCAAAACTTCACAATGATCTTAGGAGGAACACCACGATCGCGATCACGTTGCCCCGTCGGTATTCGGTGACAGCCCTCCATATCCGATCTGTCTACGCTTACTCCTAAAGCACTTGCCATCTTGACAACTAGATCTTCTGTATTTTCGTGTAGAGACTCCGGAATGCCCGAGATTTCCAGATTATAGTTTTTCGAGTATTGTTCGTACTCATTTAACTGCTCCCTTAATCCGTCGACCCCGTTATATAGATCATTTGTATCTTGTTTAACCCACTTTATCTCATTAGCTAATTTACTGTTGGTGACTTCTAGCTCCGTGATCTTGTTTTCTAGTCCTAGAACATGTGTTTCTAGCTTAGCCAACTCCCCCAAGCTTTGCTGGTTCATTTTTAGTAGGGTTAGAACTAGTTTCATTGCTGGATCCTTGGATTGAACAATGCATTTATCAACCTGCAGCATTAAATCATCCCTACTCACGTTAGAGTTCAGCACACCATGCTTGTTGAAGGAACGTAGGCCTAGATCTGGGTCTAGGCCTAGGCCCCGGTCTCCATTGTCAGCCTTAACCTCCAAACACGGCTTACACATCCACTTTCCGTTCTGGACGTTAGCTTCCTCTCCATAATGTGATTTGAAACAATTTTTATGAAGTACATAGCCACATACTCCACTGCAGCAGACACTTTCTATTCTTTTACCTATGTTTCTATTACATTCAGTACAGACTACAGGGCCCAGATTCACAAAGGTGCCTAGTGCTAAGACGTCCTAGTTTAGGCAAATCTTAGTGATATAAATCACGCATATGTCCTTCTGCAATGTCATACAGATGCAATATAGTCAAATATCAACAATTTAACTAATAATATTTAATTTGTGAATGTGTAGTAATACCAAGATTGATTTATCTTGATTTATCTAGTTAGGATTTGCCTAACTTAGGACAACTTAAGAGTTAGGCATCTTTGTGAATCCAGGCCCAGGCTTCCTTCCTTCTACCTCTGACGCCATCTTGGAGAAGGGAAAGAGATTTGAAAGAAGGGAAGTTGCTTGGAGAGATAGAGATAGATAGTAATTTGGGCTTAACGTCTCATATTTTTGCTACTTGGCTAATCGTGACGATGAGTGGGTAAAATGTGAAAATGAAATAGAGGGCTGTTTGGAGGAAAGGGGCAAATGCTAGGGTGCCGGCGGCACGTACTTTTGTCCCGCTTTTTATGCAAAATCAGAGGTTTTGAGTTTTTCAAACTTCACGCTTACTATTTCACATCCCTTTCTTTATTAATGTATGGGGTGGAATAACTTCATCAAGACGGGTGCACACGACTTAACTGAGTTGGCCAACTCGATTAGACCAACTTCGTCCAAAACAACTTTACTTGTGGAGTATTACTTTGAGTTTTATTAATATCTTATTCACTTCTAACACTTCTTATATTATGTAATTAAGATAATTATAATTGGAGGTGTAGGTTGACGTAACGAAACCAATCAAGTTGTCCACAAAGTTGGTGGGTTTTAGAAATCCTATCTTGCAATGCTATTTGGAAATAAGTTGGCCAACTTAGATCAGACGTGTGCACCCGTCTATAGGTAATATATTTTGTGTGGAAATATATAAGAAGTTGTTACATATTTACTCGTTTTGTCCGGAACTGTTGGACTTGCTTGAATAACAACACGATCCACACTTTATGTATTCTTTTAATCTTTTAAGTATTGAATAGCAAATTACATACAGAGCACACAAGACATCCGTCTTTGCTGGCAGCCATTTGTCAAGAGAGTGACAGGCACCAATACCGGAAAAGACTAAAGAATTTAACAGCCTGCCTTATGTGGAAATCACCAATTACATATATTAACAGCAAGGCGGTGTTTAAAAGGCGGGATTTCAAATCCAAATTATTCCGACCAACAAGTATCATGCCAACAGGCACTAACAGAGAAATTGCTAATACCAACACCCCCTCTCAATTTCTCAATACAATAGTACATACAATAGTAATTTACAATACAATAATACAATACAATAATAATACAATAGTAACTGTTACAATACAAGCTTTATAACTCTTGTAATCCAAGCTTAATTCTATGCCTGTTAAATATTTCTTTCGCTAAAGGTTTAGTCATTATGTCAGCCAACGCTCTCTATCCTCTCTACCCTCTATTTCCGTTAAGGATTGTGGTATATTATTACAATAATCAACTGCACTATAGGCAAAACATTCTGCATCCTCTGGACACGAGCTATTATTTTGATACTCTGTAATAAAGATTGAATTTAGTGTTGTGGTTTTTGCTAACTTAGCTTCATCCATCTCATCAGCAAACTTTGCTACACATGCTACGACTGTATAATCTTGGAGATATTTGGGTTTAATTTTTATTCTAGATGACTTTCTAGGAGGAGAAACATTCTGTACCTCCTCTATTACTATAATTTCTTCATTCATGTCATTCTCTTGGCTGTCAATCCCATCCTTAACCCCTTATGAACCTTCCAGAACTTCTGGCTGTATTTCCAGAACTTCTGGTTGTATATTATGTTCTTTCAACTCTACTTGATCAACATCTGGGAAACTTTCCTCATTTTCAAACTGTGGACATTCCTCTATACTTTCTCTCTCTTCACCTTGCTCTAGGAAACCTTCCTTTGTGAGCTTATTGCAATTTTCATCAAAAATTACATTTCTACCACTGATTACTCTTTTTTTTTTTATCAACTAGCCACAATCTGTAACCATTAGTACAATAACCCAACATAATACACCTCGAACTTCGAGACTCAAATTTACCATGCAACTGTTCTTTGGGCACGCGAAGGTAAGCAGTGCATCCAAACACTCTCAGATTTGAGAGGTTAGGTTTTTTTTTTCCAAACCACTTTTCAGCTGGCACCTTATCCTCTGCAATACCTTGAATGCATATTTCACATAGTTGAGACATCTCATCTTTTAAATCCCTTTTATTTATACCATCTACTATACTGCTCAGCTTCAACAAACTTTGCTGGCTGATATGTCCCAACCTTTTGTGCCATAGATTATTGTACCTTCCAGCTGCTGCTGCATACTCAGGTTGAACTTCAACCTGGTATTGAGTCGGAAGGACAGCTGATAAATTGTTCCTTTCCTCAGCCCTTCGGCCAAGACATTCAAATTTTTCTCAATTATAGAACATTTTCCTTGGCTGAATAGAATATGAAAGCCCTTAATTTCCAGCCTGGAAACAGATATGAGGTTAAACTTCAAGTCTTCGACAATAAGACAATCCTTTAAATGTGTTTTATGAACTGTACCCTGAAATTCAGAGTAAACAATCACATCCCCTTGCTCATAGGCATGCATTATAAATGACTTTTTGGCAATATTAATAGCTACAGGACACTCAAGTTGTCTCTTATTTACTACTGGTACAGTTGGTTGGATCATATGATCCGACGCTCCAGAGTCCAAATACCAAACTTGTTCATTTGAGGTTAACACTACTAACTGTTGCACTTCCTCTTTACCCACCTGATTTAGACACTGAGCTCCTTGTCCTGAAGGACTTGGTGATGATGGAGCCATGAAGCAATAGGCCACAGTCTCCTTGTCTTCTGCTACAGCACATGACGCATTCATAGCCTCCTACTTGGCACCCGGAAACAACCCCTCTTTGAAATCTCCGCTGCCACCACGATGACGATTACAGCCACGCGCTCTTCCACGAGTGCCACCGCCACGAATCCCTGGACTGATGTAGTGGGTTGTATGGCGACCACCACGGGTAGTGGTCCAACTTCCATACCCACGTCCTCCTCGATGCACTCCTCGTCTGGCTTCGCTGGCTCGACTACGGCCCCGGCTCCAATATGCTCCTCCACCAGGTCTCCAGCATTGAATCTTGCGATGCCCCTTTAGTCCACAATTGTTGCAAGTATAGGGAAAGTCTCTAATGCTCGGAACTTGACCCATAAATGCAGCACCAGGCAGATGAAACTTCGACGGTTGACTTGCTGTCCTCTTCCTATACTTGTCTCATGCTCTTCGATACGGACACGTACAAACTCCATAGTTAAGTCTTTCGATACCAGAGTTTGCAGCGCAGATATAACCGATTCATATTCCTCTGGCATCGAGAGTAAGAACCTGATTATCGCACCCTCTTCATCCATAGACTCACCTGCTTGCCGCAGGCTCCGGATCAGTTTGTCAAACCGGAGACAAAATTCGGAGAAAGTCTCCCTCTTTGGTCTGTAGGTTAGGGCATGGAGGTCCCGCGACAGAGTCATCCTCGTTGTAGCAGTCTTCGACTCAAACCGATCTTGCAACACTTTCCACAGATCAAAAGCACTTTCCTTGTCCTTCACAACCTCTAGTAATCCGTCTTGAATCCGTTGCACGATGAAACTCTTGCATTTTTTATCTGCCTTAACTAATTGTCTCCTCTCCTCATCCTTTGCTCTCCTTTGTGCTGATGAATCACCCTCTGCATGTTGTAACGGCTCCAGTAAGGACGCCAACGGTTTTTTCACATGTGGCAAAAGGTCTTGTTCATCCAATTGTAGCTGAACTCTAAAGTTCCAGTCAGAAAAATTGTTTCCATCAAGCAGTGGTATCTTATATTGTTCTTCCTCCATATTATAGCGGATTACAAAGCCGAGATATAAACTCATTACGCTAGAGCTAGGCCAAGGCCTAAGCCTAGCCTAGGGCTACACCCAGGTTTCACACGTGGTTCAAAAAGTTTTAAAACCATAGCCACTGCCACTGGCTTACTGGGCCCATAACCTGTTGGACTTGCTTGAATAACAACACGATCCACACTTTATGTATTCTTTAATCTTTTAAGTATTGAATAGCAAATTACATACAGAGCACACAAGACATCCGTCTTTGCTGGCAGCCATTTGACAAGAGAGTGACAGGCACCAATACCGGAAAAGACTAGAGAATTTAACAGCCTGCCTTATGTGGAAATCACCAATTACATATTATATACTAACAGCAAGGCGGTGTTTAATAGGCGGGATTTCAAATCCGAATTATCCCGACCAACAGAGAAATTGCTAATACCAACATAGAAAATTAAATACACACTACAACTATATTAAAATATGCAAGTTTTTTAAGAAAAAAAACAAATAGTCAAAATGAAAAAAAACTTTTTTTTTAAATTGAAAAAGAAATTAAATAAGTAACAAATTTATAAAATTCTATTCATTTTTTAAATTCAATCTTGAAAGAATATTTTAATCGCAATTTTTTGTAATTTAATTTTTATTGTATACCTCCAAAATTCTAGGTGTACAAATAATTTATGAAGAAACAGGATTTTGAATCTTAAAAAAAAAAAAAATAATCAAGAGACTTGTATTTTTTCTTAACTTGCAAAATAATTTGTGTCACTAAAAACATGTTAACTTGAATGGCCCATCATATCTTGTACACCCCTCTAAAGTCTACCACGAGCAGAACTCGTGAAAGTGTCTGGATGGGTTTAGATTTGGGTACCCAGGAGAGTGAGAGTACAACATTACGGAAATACACTGTTGCCAAGTTGATCCACTACTGCGGACAATGGCGAAGGACGAAGAACGTGAAATGGAAGCCGATACTATTGACCTCGGCCATTTCACCAGCACGAGACTAGTCTTAAGTTGGGACAACTGTAGGATAAACCGTAGAAGCCTAGCGTAGCGAGCTAGCAGCTAGCTTTCATCGTAATGCATCTTTATAATTAGTTTCTGAACACCAACCAGTACATAGAAATGCATCGTTACATAAAAACATACCAGTCAATCATACTGAAACGTCAAACAACTCTTTCTTACTTGTCGAACATTCTGTAAACGTTATTCCCCAATGTAAAATCGTTCACGATTCAAGCTACTTTGAGCGAACACATTCGTGTACAGGTAATAATACACGGTCTCTTTCCGTGGGCTAAGCAATAGTACGTGGCACTCAACACGATGCTCTATAAATAAACATCGCACTTTTGTAAAGAATTCTATAAAAGGCAAACACACACTAAACAAACAAAAATGTAAACTTATAAAAAAATACCTTTTCAAGAATCTTGAAACACTTCTTTTTGTCCAGTAGTAATACATAATATTAGTTAGTATACAGACTAAGCCATGCTTTTAAAATACATAATACTATAAGATAGCTTGTGTAACTTTCCATAGCAGGCCAACTTCGTATTAATAAACACTCGCGTCGCGGAAATCTCCAGACCGCGCATACGACAGGCAGAGCTACGCTGGACTTATCATATCACGTCACATGCAAACTATCAATAGGTTAAGAGATTAGCCATGAGTTGGTCTGCTTTACGACATAACTGTTAGGTCATGTGGCCGGCACCTCTTACGACAGGCAGAGCTACGCTGGACTTATCATATCACGTCACATGCAAACTATCAATAGGTTAAGAGATTAGCCGTGAGTTGGTCTGCTTTACGACATAACTGTTAGGACATGTGGCCAGCACCTCTTACGACAGGCAGAGCTACGCTGGACTTATCATATCACGTCACATGCAAACTATCAATAGGTTAAGAGATAAGCCATGAAATGGTCGGCTTTACGACATAACTGTTAGGTCATGTGGCGGGCACCTCTTACGACAGGCAGAGCTACGCTAGACTTATCATATCACGTCACATGCAAACTATCAATAGGTTAAGAGATTAGCCGTGAGTTGGTCTGCTTTACGACATAACTGTTAGGACATGTGGCCAGCACCTCTTACGACAGGCAGAGCTACGCTGGACTTATCATATCACGTCACATGCAAACTATCAATAGGTTAAGAGATAAGCCATGAAATGGTCGGCTTTACGACATAACTGTTAGGTCATGTGGCGGGCACCTCTTACGACAGGCAGAGCTACGCTAGACTTATCATATCACGTCACATGCAAACTATCAATAGGTTAAGAGATAAGCCATGAAATGGTCTGCTTTACGACATAACTGTTAGATCATGTGGCGGGCACCTCTTACGACAGGCAGAGCTACGCTGAACTTATCATATCACGTCACATGCAAACTATCAATAGGTTAAGAGATAAGCCATGAAATGGTCTGCTTTACGACATAACTGTTAGATCATGTGGCGGGCACCTCTTACGACAGGCAGAGCTACGCTGAACTTATCATATCACGTCACATGCAAACTATCAATAGGTTAAGAGATAAGCCATGAAATGGTCTGCTTTACGACATAACTGTTAGATCATGTGGCGGGCACCTCTTACGACAGGCAGAGCTACGCTGGACTTATCATATCACGTCACATGCAAACTATCAATAGGTTAAGAGATAAGCCATGAAATGGTCTGCTTTACGACATAACTGTTAGATCATGTGGCGGGCACCTCTTACGACAGGCAGAGCTACGCTGAACTTATCATATCACGTCACATGCAAACTATCAATAGGTTAAGAGATTAGCCATGAGTTGGTCTGCTTTACGACATAACTGTTAGATCATGTGGCGGGCACCTCTTACGACAGGCAGAGCTACGCTGAACTTATCATATCACGTCACATGCAAACTATCAATAGGTTAAGAGATTAGCCATGAGTTGGTCTGCTTTACGACATAACTGTTAGATCATGTGGCGGGCATCTCTTACGACAGGCAGAGCTACGCTGAACTTATCATATCACGTCACATGCAAACTATCAATAGGTTAAGAGATTAGCCATGAGTTGGTCTGCTTTACGACATAACTGTTAGGTCATGTGGCGGGCACCTCTTACGACAGGCAGAGCTACGCTGAACTTATCATATCACGTCACATGCAAACTATCAATAGGTTAAGAGATAAGCCATGAAATGGTCTGCTTTACGACATAACTGTTAGATCATGTGGCGGGCGCCTCTTACGACAGGCAGAGCTACGCTGAACTTATCATATCACGTCACATGCAAACTATCAATAGGTTAAGAGATAAGCCATGAAATGGTCTGCTTTACGACATAACTGTTAGATCATGTGGCGGGCACCTCTTACGACAGGCAGAGCTACGCTGAACTTATCATATCACGTCACATGCAAACTATCAATAGGTTAAGAGATTGGCCATGAGTTGGTCTGCTTTACAACATAACTGTTAGGTCATGTGGCCGGCACCTCTTACGACAGGCAGAGCTACGCTGGACTTATCATATCACGTCACATGCAAACTATCAATAGGTTAAGAGATTAGCCATGAGTTGGTCTGCTTTACGACATAACTGTTAGGTCATGTGGCCGGCACCTCTTACGACAGGCAGAGCTACGCTGGACTTATCATATCACGTCACATGCAAACTATCAATAGGTTAAGAGATTAGCCATGAGTTGGTCTGCTTTACGTCATATCTGTTAGGTCATGTGGCCGGCACCTCTTACGACAGGCAGAGCTACGCGTGACGTATCATATCACAATACTGAACGAAAGGTGGTGGAGGGGAGGAAAATGAAAAGGGAGGACCTTATTTGTTCTACTCGTACGAATAGCAGAGTCACTACTCACTACTCTGCCAAATTCCACCTCTTGTCGAGGCGAGAATAGTGATTGGCAACTTGACTATTGGACCATCTTGGCTAGCATAGTTTTATATCAGTAGTATCCATTCTTATGACATACACTTAATATTTAGGGTCCATAATTTGTTTTCGCCCTGGCAACCATCAATTTGATATGCTTTTAAATTTAGATCTCGGACCTAGCAAATATTTAGTTGGGTGTCATAAAACTTGGCATAGGATATCATAATTAAGTAGACAAAAACGACACGATTGCTGCTACGATTATTTTTATTCGCAATTATTCTACATTTTTGTATATATTATTTGTTCAAAAATTGTTCATATTGTGAGAAGGGCGGAATGCAGAGTCGAGCTAAGTATAGAAGTTGATCATGGTTGCTATATGGTTTTTGTTAAAACAATTTCATAGCAACAAATCCTGTAGTAAAGGCGGATTCACAATTGAAATAAGAGTTGCAATAGTGAAATAGCAATAAGGTTTAAGTGAAATGGAACATGCAATAACAATGCTGTGGTTCACAACTGTCACAGTAGATTGAAATAGTCATAAGAAATGATTCAATTCCATTTCTTATTTCAACTTCTTATGGCGAACCAATCACAGCTCGAGAAGAGATGGCCTACTCCAGTCGAACCGGATATGGTCGTTGTTGTTGTTGTTGTTGTTTTTGTTGTTGTTGTTGTTGTTAATGTCGTCGTCGTAGCATGGCTTGCTTCTTGCAAGCTTGCTTTACAACAATGAAACAAATGAAATGAATCTATCGACAAACATCAAGCTGTCAAACAATAAAATATTCTGATTTTGAAAACAAATCTTTAAAATAAACAAGAAACATACAAAACTTTTACAACTTGGTTGCCCATCATTAATCGTTTTAATTGGTGAGCAGTTACTATCGCCATATCTCGTTTTCTTCATAATGTTGCAATTTTATTATTTTGATAGCTCGTTGTTTGTCGGTGCTGGCGCTGCGAGTGGAAAAAAGTTCAGTGCAAAGCCACATTTGGCCACGGCCTGCTACAAGTTTGGAGCAAGGTCTACTGGATTGCCGCTAGGCTTCGCTACTAGCGGCACAGGTCGCAATTACTCCGCTAGGAGGAAATCCAGTAGACCTTGGTTTGGAGTAGGCCGTGACTTTGGCGTCAGATCCGGTCGAACAGTGCTCGATTGAAACGCTCTCCTATGTTGAAATAAGGTACTACGGGTCTGTTGTGAACCAGTTCGTTGTTATTTCACTATTTCACGGATTCTTATTTCAACCCTTATTTCAATTGTGGATCGGCCATTACTTGCCAGTTCTCTGAGTAAGCAATGCATAAGAATGCGGAGAAGTATGCTAGGTCAATAAGGGTCAAATGCATAGTCGGTCCTCAGGTGCTCCTCAACTCAGCCTTCCTCAGACTTGCCCAACCACCAATCACAGAGCAGCATTGCCATGTGGACTACTCTGTGATTGGTGGTTTGTTGAGGAGCGCGCGAGGAACGACTATAGTCCTTTGCATAACGCTCGAAAAAGGCATGGTCAGTAAAAACTTTAGGTCAAAGGATGACATATATCAAATTAAACCTTGAAACGAGCACTTTTCAAAAACACATGATATACCTCAGGTAAACAATCATGTTCTATGTCAAAAGTAGGGTCAATGTCAAATACGTAATTGTTGAAATAATTTTTAATTAAATAATGAAAAGTGTTTGCAAGGTTAACCGTTCATTGTTTGTAAGCTCAATGTATTATATTTCTTTAAAAAAGTTAAGTACCCACTTTACCTTTTTTAACCTTGATTGGGGTCAATTTCCTCAAAATGGGTAATTTGAAAAAATTTCTTTGATTAATTGGCCAATATTAATAATAGGAACGTACTTACTCATAAATACGTTAAAATAAATAGTTCTTGTTGTAATCACATTGGTTGTACGGTATTTATTCCAAGTGGCGGTCAAAGTTCAATAGGTAAGTATCGTCAAACTAGGTATAGTAACTAAAATATTACTTGTGGGTACTCTAAATACGTAGAATTTTGATTTCAATTACAATAATGAATAATAATGTAATGTCGTAATCGTAAGAGAATATAATTATCATATAACTCATAAACTATTTAAAATTATTATTGAATTTTTATCAAATTTCCTCAGCAATCAGGAACTTCTTGAATGGGTGTGCTACTGAAACAAAATTCATTTTTAGAAAAGAGCATGTCCATGTTCAGATACGTGATATAATAGTGTGATATGATACTACCTTAGCATTCACTGTCTAGTCGTCAAATTGATCAAAAGGTTTCGTTACAAAATCTCGAAAGTGCAATTTTACGAAAGTGCAAAATCTCGAAAAAATGACTAATTCTCCGAAAGTGTAAAATGTCGAAAGTCCAAAATACCGAAAGTGTAAAATGACGAAAGTCTTACCTTACGAAAGTGTAAAATCACGAATAGTCGGAATAACGAAAGTGCAAAACACCGAATATCCAAATCTACGAATGTGCAACATCACGAAAGTCTAATTTCACGAAAGTGTAAATCGCCGAATGTCCAAATAACCGAAAGAGCACATCGCTGAGTGTTCAATCTTCCGAAAGTGCATTTTTACGAATGTCATTTTTCTCGAATGTACAGAATCATGAAAGTACAAATTGTCGAAAGTGTAAATTTACGAAAGTATAGTCTCTCGAAAGTGCATTTTTACGAAAGTGTAATTTCTCGAATGTGAAAAATCACGAAAGAACACGGATTGGTTGAGTGCAGAGTACGCAAGAGCCAATCGCTGTGATGGAGCTCTTTAGGATAGTCGGCCCGAATCGAAAGTACCTGCAGGGAATCGTGAATAGAGCCGGGTGAAGAACAGTTCGGACCGCATGTGAACGCGCGCTTTTTTACCACCTCATTCCTTTGGTCCCCTGGAGAGAAGCGGACCCCAATTCACAAACGTCTAAGCGGTTGCCTACCATCACGGGGTATAAGTCAAACACATCCTTTCAAAACACGCTTTGTGCTACTGGCCTACGCAACCTCATAGTGCGTCATCTTTAAAAATAAGTAAAATACTGACAATCTTTCAGTTAACACTTGACACCAGTTTTAAGGGTATGAAATACGCCACGATCTCGTAAAAAGAAATTATTTCCATTTTTACGGTAAATATATTACACTTTTTTTTAAATCTTTTCACGAATAATACGTGTGTTATAATATAGAATTGGTCTAAGAAGCACATAGCACAAACGAACAATAAGGTTTGTAGTATTGAAGAGTGCTAATCATTTGAACCCTAGCGCAATATTTTTTTAATGAATACTGAAGTCTCACGTATTTTTTTTATTTGCTTACTGGTTACCTCAAGTTAAAATAAACGGGAACTAATTGGTTTCGGCTCGAAAGGTGCATTAACATCGCTTTACCAGCAAGTCAAAGATATTGCTGTCAAAACACGCTCAGAAACGGACCTGCGCCATCTTGCTCGTGATTAAACGGTTCTGACGTCATATGTCAGTAAACAATAATTTTATATCATACAAATAGTACTGAAATCCCACCCTTTAGTAGATTATTGCTCTCATAAGACTTTAACTGAACCAACGTTTATTTCTAGTTAGTAAATGAACACTTCTCAACATTAATTAACAACAATATGTTAAATAATTGCATTATTTTAAACACGTTTTGGTAAATACTGTATCAAAATGTAATTTCTGAAGAAAACAGTGGTATAAAAGACATTGTTGTAAAGTCACTGCATCCTAGATATTGTAAAATGTCCAACTAAATATCGTTGATATTATTAAGAATACTTTAAGGAGGCAGTTGTTTACATGACATATGACGTCAAGAGCCGTTTTTCAATTACGGAACAAGAAGTTCCAAATTTCAAACTTAAAATGCTAATAGAATTGGAAATATACGCTCCTCAGATATAAAAATTATACCACCCGTATTTTTAGATAATGATCTTCCATTTTTAGGTGCTTTGAGGAATATTTATTTTTGATGAGACTTCCCTATTGTTCAGCTACAATACAGAAATAATTACTGAAAAACAAAATTTGTTTATTTATTTATTTATTTAATTAAATTAAAACTTACAAGGATTTAAATGATGTTTCACTAGTAGATTTACATAGACGGTACCAACACTTGACAATAGTTTCAAAATTGTTAGTTTATCCGCCATGTTATAAATAAATATTGTTTATTTACGGCAGTAATTTCTTCATTTTTACAGTGTTCCGCCGATATGATTCGCATTTGCGAACTATTGCGGTTAGATGCACATAGTATGCACCACAAATAGCGTACGCAATTATACCTTTCTCACTATTATTTGGAATTTTGTTAGCTATCATAGAATGGCTACAATGACGTGTTATGTTTTATGACTTTCACGACAAACATGCAAAAGTTAACAACGAACTTTGTCGACAAATTAAAAGGCTTTTATTATGATCTAAATGCGGTTATTGTATAATTAAACAATATGACATTTTAGATATAGCCTGTCTATCTACATTATGGAACTTTCTATACACAGATTGGTTTAATAGTTTATGTGTTAGAGCTTATAGGGAACCCGCAACTGACGTCACATTAGGACTAAAACAATGGAAAAAATGAACTGAACTGATGGACAAACAATCAGCTGTCAAGATAATAAAATTGCAACCATAGAAATAAAAACAAGTGTAGCTATATAGTAACTGCTCGCCATTTAAAACTTTTAATGATGGACAACGACTAAGTGAAAGTTTTGTATGTGTATTTGTTTCTTTTTTGTTTTGTTTTCCAAAATCAGAAGAGATTATTTTTTGACAGCTTGTTGTTTGTCCATCGATTCAATTCATTTGTTCCATTGTTGTCTTTTGGTGTTGCTAGTGCCCTTTTGAGTAGACCACGGTCGAATGAAATTATGCGGAAATCCATTGAAAATACAACTTGAAGGTTTTAATTTATTTAAAGAAAACTTCTTAACGGACTTAAAAAATATTTAGTGCAATTATTGGCAACATGTCTAGTAATAATATACACAAGGTCTAAGGTTGTAAGTTAAACCACCATCTTGTAAAAAAAATTAATTTATTATAAGGTTATATATTTTTAAAACGTTATATGATATGCAAAAGATTTGTTTGATTTATTGAAAACAAAATCGCTCAGCTGGCAACGTGGAGCGTTTTCCTAGTTAGTAATTTCTGAAATTCAATAACACAAGAGCACGTACTTTGAGACTATGCCATAGATTTGAAAAAGAAATTCGATGTGACGGTAGACCTCCCATAATTTAAATATTTAAAATCGGGACATATAGCTTATCCCAGCAATTTCAACACGCATAACGAATCAGGAGACACGTTTGTAAAAATTATCTTACACAGGGTGCGAATTGACGGCTTGACAAAGGGGGGGGGGGGGGGAGGGGGAGGGGGATGCCCAAGTATAGTATCTGCGTCGGTATAGTAAGGGGTCTGGGGCAAATCCCCAGCCACTGGAGGCAAAAATTGTTTTCAGGAATTATTGCCCTCGAGTATGCCTTAGAAGCGATTTGAGAGTCCATTGGTTTGGTTATTAATGTACAACACTTCCTGGCTAGGAATATAATAATATGTGTAAATTGATACATTATTTATTAACGTTGCTAGATTATCATTTGATATTATATGAGATGAGATGGTATCCAGAGGTGGGGATTTAGCCATCCCTGGCGGGAATACCTTTCACTAAAACAGAACCAGGGATGAAATTACCAGAGGGAGGAAAATCCCCCCCCCCCCCCCCCCGTTAATTCGCTCCCTAAGCTTACAGCAAGCAATAAGTAACATTTGCTTCTGTTTGTTTGTTCGTTTGTTTGTTTGTTTGTTTGTTTGACTGTTTGTTTTTCTGTGTGTGTGTTTTTGTATTTTTGATTTTTTGTTTTTCATCTGTCTCGTGATAGCAGTCGAACGGAGACTCCGATCAAGTGGAAATTTGGACTACCCACAAACTTCGATGTGGGTTGAACGCTTTTAGTTTCGTGGCAGCATTGTTTTAAAAGTTATTAAGTTACACCACAGTTACTGGAAACAGTTTGGTAAAAACAGATGGTGTCAAAATCTAGGAAAACCATTTTATAGTAAATTTCGTCCGGTCACGAATATATAGCAATTTAAAGGTAATCTGATAAGTATTGGATGTGGAAAATACAATAATATCTCTCATGATATTTTTTTAAATTTTGATTAGCATTGAGACATCTTCCTTACTTTTAAAATATTTTTGCTTCATGGCCAAGACCGTATTTTCATTTACAGAACTGAAGCCGAAAATTTGTACTTCAATATGGCGGCAAAAGCAGGGCATGATATTATTGTAATCATAATAAAGATTCATAATTAGTTGGCCGCCTTCAAAGTTTAAAGTGCTGCTTAAAGGAGATAAGAACACATTGGTAGAATTGTGCGTGTTATATAGTTGGCCGTGTCATTTTTACTAACAATATTGTAAACCCCTTGGACTGAATACCGTTTTTTAGGCGTGAGAGACGAAAAGTGCTTCCCCCAACTGTGCTTGTAAACCTGTCACGATTTATTTCGAAGAATGTTTATGGGCTCCATTCGGTTCGTTCATTGTCATATTCCCGACGTATGAAGGAGGAAGAAAACTAACAATATGATTTCCTTTCATTCTTCTTCTGCGTTATAAAGCAGAGTGAAACATAATTAAATGGCCTAGTGCAGTGTTTCTCAAACTGTGAGGTGCGAAGAAAATATCAGTGAAGCGCCTCGGTAGTACTTATTCTCGTCTTATCAATGAGGGGTTTAGTTGCAGTAAACAGTTTTGACTGGCGTTTCGTTGCCCCCAGACCAAACGACGCTCTAGTGTCTATGATGCGAACATACAACATACACATTATGTCTAATTACTTGGCTAAATGTTTAAATAATGTTTCGCGATGAAAAATTGGTGAGCTAGCGTCAGGACTGCATCACTAAGGTTATAAAAAGTGAGTCTTGGTGACAAAAGTTTGAGAAACACTGGCTAAGTTCTAGCCCACAAGACTCTACTTCGGGAAGTAGCTGGTTCGCATCCCAGTACCGGCAATTCTGACTGGGATACATATTCTGGAAATGGTTGAGGCACAGATAATAGTTTGGTTGAGGTAGCCGTCAATGTTCGTGACCGATGCCAGCAAAGGGTGTTCTCGTCGTGCATTACGTTTATCTACATTTCTTTACTTTCCTTTATTCAATCGCGCATTGCGCAAAGCAGCATTGCTATATGTAAGTATTACATGATTTCAACCAGCAATTATTCTATTCACGTGGTTTTGTGCAGATCCTAAGCATATGCTAACAAAGGGCGTGGGTTCAAATCCCCAAAGCCAAATACATGTTATTTGTAATTCTCCTTTATTTTCATCTATGACTATACTCATCGTCTCAAATAGCGTTATTGCAATTTGTTGTGCTGGAAAGGGAAGGGGGGGGGGGGGGGTATTGGGATCTCCAGTAGCCAGTCTTGAGTTCCGACAACCGTCCGCGGTCGCTCCTGCGTTTGGTCCTAAAAGCGTATATGCCATGTAGAAGGGGTGTGTGTTCGAATCCCCGGGCGTAGGCCTACTATAAGTTAAATATTTATCAGGATATTTATCTCTATTCACAAAAATTTCTACACTATTCGTACAAAACCACCTCCCTTTTAAGACGAATTGGACTCGACGAGGTACAAAAAACAAAACCAATATCTGCACTTATCACTTTTACTACGTGCTACAGATTATTGCTGCAATAAACTTATATTGCTGAAAACTCACTGACCGGCCTCAGAAGATCTGACACATGGTCTCATTGTTATCAAACATGAATAACATTTTAAAAGCTCATCCTGTCAAAACTGTTATTTTATAGGGTGAAAGCGGGTTGCCTGAAGACGTATTCATGCATTTAGCGACAAAGGAGTTGCGTCAGGGGAATACAAGTACAACCATGGGGTAACATTTCATAGTCCCCAAATTCGTTGTCACAATACCGGGCTTAAATGCCAACCCCACAGAATTCCCCTTGAATTTCAACTAAGAACATAGTGTGAATCGTTTGTGCTGCGTTTGTGCTGGTTTGTGCCGCAAAACGTTTCGTTTCTGCTGCCGTCTAAGAACACTTAATTAAGGACTCTAGTAAGAGGAGGGGGGGGGGGGGGGGGGGGGGGCTAACTAAATGCCAGCACCCCGTTTATTGAATTTCAACTAACAAGAAGGCTAAAGTCAATCGTTTGTGCTGGTTTGTGCCTTAAAATGTTCGTTTGTGCCGCCCTATGCATTTATTGAATGTCAGATATATGTATGCATGGCTATTGCAGTCATTCTAGTACAAGTGAGAGGCTAGTTATTGAACAAACACGTCTTACTCGGTTTTCTACATGCATGGATGCATATTAAAAAGCGCGCAACATTATGTTTTTCTAAGTGAAAACTATGCGGCTTGTGGTTTCATAAGGGACTGTATAAAAATCAATTTTTAGTTTGAAAAGATTAGAATAGTTGTTATTTTTGATAAACATAATTGATAAGCAAATTTTAACGAATGTATAACATTTTCAAACTAACGGGCATTTTGTTCCAGTAGGTCTACAATCAATATCGTTTGTTGTTGGAAACTATAGTTATTGAACAAATACGTTTTGATTTACTAAAATATACATGAGTGTTTATTAAGTCTTAATAACCAATCAACTACACTTAAATACCTATCCTATCTCGTTACAATGACGCGGCTCTAAATTAATCGTATTTATGTATATAAGGTTGATAAGTATCTCATAACCAAAGGTTTGAAAACGCTAGATCAAACGGGGAATCGAACCCTTAACCTTCCATCCGCACTTGAAGTAATCATTCTATCTAGATCAATGCTGAAAATTATTGGAATGTGCCTCCGGTGTCGGTGCAATCTTAGATGTTAATTAAAACTGCAGGGGCGTAGTGAGGGAGGGATCAAAGTGCTCGAACCCCCCCCCCCCCCAGAAATTATAAAGGTCAATATTCAATACAATTTACTCATAACATTAACAGTGTTGTACTCTTTTCATAAACCTTTTAAAACTTGCGTCTAATGTCAATAGCGGCTGCAAAACCCTGTTATTATTGAGGAAGAACACCCCTCCCACATCAGATAATATTTATTCCTCCCCTCCACCCTGAACCACAGAACACTGGCTACGCTCGTGTTCGACTATTTATATATATATATATATTAGGTGAGTGTGACCGACGTGGCGTAATAACCCGATATATTTTTAATTTTACAAACATATACATACGTGTGACATACACATGATATATAAATTAACGTGTTGATGTATATACCTACTTCAAAGATACCGTTAGTATTTCGTGTGGAATTGCTTAATTTGAAAATATACCCGCAAACAAACTGTATATATTTGGAAAATTCTGTTTTAATCCAGTCACATTTTTTGCATCCAACAGGCCCCCGCTGCCGTCAAGTATTAGCTAGCAGGTGCAGTCTTCTTTTTCA
>CAMDTW010000630.1:0-40602 GCA_945910005.1 Isoperla grammatica
GCTGATTTTAGTCTATCTACCACAAACTTCCAGTTTTAAGAGGAATCTTGCATACGGCCGGGATTCCTAAGGGTTTCAACCAAAGATGACAAATCGTTGTTTTAGAGCGTTTCAGGCTCCAATAAGCACAATTTGTCCATTTCGTCACATTTCGATAACTTCTATAGAAGTTACACCCTCCGTCGAAAAATAAGAATTATAGGTTGCATTCTTCAAGAGTATAATGAAAATGCATAAATTGAGTTTTTTCGTCGTTTTGGATAAAATATGCATAAAAAATAGAAATTGGCTGATTTTAGTCTATCTACCACAAACTTCCAGTTTTAAGAGGAATCTTGCATACGGCCGGGATTCCTAAGGGTTTCAACCAAAGTTAACAAATCGTTGTTTTAGAGCGTTTCAGGCTCCAATAAGCACAATTTGTCCATTTCGTCACATTTCGATAACTTCTATAGAAGTTACACCCTCCGTTGAAAAATAAGAATTATAGGCTGCATTCTTCAAGAGTATAATGAAAATGCATAAATTGAGTTTTTTCGTCGTTTTTGGTTAAAATATGCATAAAACATAGAAATTGGCTGATTTCAGTCTATCTACCACAAACTTCCAGTTTTAAGAGAATCTTGCATACGGCTGGGATTCCTAAGGGTTTCAACAAAGTTGACAAATCGTTGTTTTAGAGCGTTTCAGGCTCCAATAAGCACAATTTGTCCATTTCGTCACATTTCGATAACTACTTACGAAGTTACACCAACCGTTTGAAAAATAATAATGTTAGTGTGCATTCTGAAAGAGTATTATGAAAATGCATTAATTGAGTTTTTTGGTCGTTTTTGGTTAAAATATGCATAAAATATAGAAATTGGCTGATTTAGTCTATCTACCACAAACTTCCAGTTTTAAGAGGAATCTTGCATACGGCCGGGATTCCTAAGGGTTTCAACTAAAGTTGACAAATCGTTGTTTTAGAGCGTTTCAGGCTCCAATAAGCACAATTTGTCCATTTCGTCACATTTCGATAACTTCTATAGAAGTTACACCCTCCGTCGAAAAATAAGAATTATAGGTTGCATTCTTCAAGAGTATAATGTAAAATGCATAAATTGAGTTTTTTCGTCGTTTTGGTTAAAATATGCATAAAAAATAGAAATTGGCTGATATCTGTCTATCTACCACAAACTTCCAGTTTTAAGAGGAATCTTGCATACGGCTGGGATTCCTAAGGGTTTCAACCAAAGTTGACAAATCGTTGTTTTAGAGCGTTTCAGGCTCCAATAAGCACAATTTGTCCATTTCGTCACATTTCGATAACTACTTTAGAAGTTACACCAACCGTTGAAAAATAATAATGTTAGTGTGCATTCTGAAAGAGTATTATGAAAATGCATAAATTGAGTTTTTTCGTCGTTTTTGGTTAAAATATGCATAAAATATAGAAATTGGCTGATTTAGTATATATACCACAAACTTCCAGTTTTAAGAGGAATCTTGCATACGGCCGGGATTCCTAAGGGTTTCAACTAAAGTTGACAAATCGTTGTTTTAGAGCGTTTCAGGCTCCAATAAGCACAATTTGTCCATTTCGTCACATTACGATAACTACTTTAGAAGTTACACCAACCGTTGAAAAATAATAATGTTAGTGTGCATTCTGAAAGAGTATTATGAAAATGCATAAATTGAGTTTTTTGGTCGTTTTTGGTTAAAATATGCATAAAAAATAGAAATTGGCTGATTTTAGTCTATCTACCACAAACTTCCAGTTTTAAGAGGAATCTTGCATACGGCCGGGATTCCTAAGGGTTTCAACCAAAGTTGACAAATCGTTGTTTTAGAGCGTTTCAGGCTCCAATAAGCACAATTTGTCCATTTCGTCACATTTCGATAACTTCTATAGAAGTTACACCCTCCGTTGAAAAATAAGAATTATAGGCTGCATTCTTCAAGAGTATAATGAAAATGCATAAATTGAGTTTTTTCGTCGTTTTTGGTTAAAATATGCATAAAATATAGAAATTGGCTGATTTTAGTCTATCTACCACAAACTTCCAGTTTTAAGAGGAATCTTGCATACGGCTGGGATTCCTAAGGGTTTCAACCAAATTGCACAAATCGTTGTTTTAGAGCGTTTGAGGTTTCAATAAGCACAATTTGTCCATTTCGTCACATTTCGATAACTTCTATAGAAGTTACACCCTCAGTCGAAAATAAGAATTATAGGTTGCATTCTTCAAGAATATAATGAAAATGCATAAATTGAGTTTTTTCGTCGTTTTTGGTTAAAATATGCATAAAATATAGAAATTGGCTGATTTTAGTCTATCTACCACAAACTTCCAGTTTTAAGAGGAATCTTGCATACGGCCGGGATTCCTAAGGGTTTCAACCAAAGTTGACAAATCGTTGTTTTAGAGCGTTTCAGGCTCCAATAAGCACAATTTGTCCATTTCGTCATATTTCGATAACCTCTATAGAAGTTACACCCTCCGTTGAAAAATAAGAATTATAGGCTGCATTCTTTAAGAGTAAAATGAAAATGCATAAATTGAGTTTTTTCGTCGTTTTTGGTTAAAATATGCATAAAATATAGAAATTTGCTGATTTTAGTCTATATACCACAAACTTCCAGTTTTAAGAGGAATCTTGCATACGGCTGGGATTCCTAAGGGTTTCAACCAAATTGCACAAATCGTTGTTTTAGAGCGTTTCAGGTTCCAATAAGCACAATTTGTCCATTTCGTCACATTTCGATAACTTCTATAGAAGTTACACCCTCCGTCGAAAAATAAGAATTATAGGTTGCATTCTTCAAGAATATAATGAAAATGCATAAATTGAGTTTTTTCGTCGTTTTTGGTTAAAATATGCATAAAAAATAGAAATTGGCTGATTTCAGTCTATCTACCACAAACTTCCAGTTTTAAGAGGAATCTTGCATACGGCCGGGATTCCTAAGGGTTTCAACCAAAGTTGACAAATCGTTGTTTTAGAGCGTTTCAGGCTCCAATAAGCACAATTTGTCCATTTCGTCACATTTCGATAACTTCTATAGAAGTTACACCCTCCGTTGAAAAATAAGAATTATAGGCTGCATTCTTCAAGAGTATAATGAAAATGCATAAATTGAGTTTTTCGTCGTTTTTGGTTAAAATATGCATAAAATATAGAAATTGGCTGATTTTAGTTTATCTACCACAAACTTCCAGTTTTAAGAGGAATCTTGCATACGGCTGGGATTCCTAAGGGTTTCAACCAAATTGCACAAATCGTTGTTTTAGAGCGTTTCAGGCTCCAATAAGCACAATTTGTCCATTTCGTCACATTTCGATAACTTCTATAGAAGTTACACCCTCCGTCGAAAAATAAGAATTATAGGTTGCATTCTTCAAGAGTATAATGAAAATGCATAAATTGAGTTTTTTCGTCGTTTTTGGTTAAAATATGCATAAAAAATTGAAATTGGCTGATTTCAGTCTATCTACCACAAACTTCCAGTTTTAAGAGGAATCTTGCATACGGCCGGGATTCGTAAGGGTTTCAACCAAAGTTGACAATTCGTTGTTTTAGAGCGTTTCAGGCTCCAATAAGCACAATTTGTCCATTTCGTCACATTTCGATAACTTCTATAGAAGTTACACCCTCCGTTGAAAAATAAGAATTATAGGCTGCATTCTTCAAGAGTATAATGAAAATGCATAACTTGAGTTTTTTCGTCGTTTTTGGTTAAAATATGCATAAAATATAGAAATTGGCTGATTTCAGTCTATCTACCACAAACTTCCAGTTTTAAGAGGAATCTTGCATACGGCTGGGATTCCTAAGGGTTTCAACCAAAGTTGACAAATCGTTGTTTTAGAGCGTTTCAGGCTCCAATAAGCACAATTTGTCCATTTCGTCACATTTCGATAACTACTTTAGAAGTTACACCAACCGTTGAAAAATAATAATGTTAGTGTGCATTCTGAAAGAGTATTATGAAAATGCATAAATTGAGTTTTTTCGTCGTTTCTGGTTAAAATATGCATAAAAAATAGAAATTGGCTGATTTCAGTCTATCTACCACAAACTTCCAGTTTTAAGAGGAATCTTGCATACGGCCGGGATTCCTAAGGGTTTCAACTAAAGTTGACAAAATCGTTGTTTTAGAGCGTTTCAGGCTCCAATAAGCACAATTTGTCCATTTCGTCACATTTCGATAACTACTTTAGAAGTTACACCAACCGTTGAAAAATAATAATGTTAGGTTGCATTCTGAAGAGTATTATGAAAATGCATAAATTGAGTTTTTTTGGTCGTTTTTGGTTAAAATATGCATTAAAAATAGAAATTGGCTGATTTTAGTCTATCTACCACAAACTTCCAGTTTTAAGAGGAATCTTGCATACGGCCAGGATTCCTAAGGGTTTCAACCAAAGTTGACAAATCGTTGTTTTAGAGCGTTTCAGGCTCCAATAAGCACAATTTGTCCATTTCGTCACATTTCGATAACTTCTATAGAAGTTACACCCTCCGTTGAAAAATAAGAATTATAGGCTGCATTCTTCAAGAGTATAATGAAAATGCATAAATTGAGTTTTTTCGTCGTTTTTGGTTAAAATATGCATAAAATATAGAAATTGGCTGATTTTAGTGGATCTACCACAAACTTCCAGTTTTAAGAGGAATCATGCATACGGCCGGGATTACTAAGGGTTTCAACTAAAGTTGACATATCGTTGTTTTAGAGCGTTTCAGGCTCCAATAAGCACAATTTGTCCATTTCGTCACATTTCGATAACTACTTTAGAAGTTACAACAACCGTTGAAAAATAATAATGTTAGTGTGCATTCTGAAAGAGTATTATGAAAATGCATAAATTGAGTTTTTTTGGTCGTTTTCGGTTAAAATATGCATAAAATATAGAAATTGGCAGATTTAAGTCTATCTACCACAAACTTCCAGTTTTAAGAGGAATCTTGCATACGGCCGGGATTCCTAAGGGTTTCAACCAAAGTTGACAAATCGTTGTTTTAGAGCGTTTCAGGCTCCAATAAGCACAATTTGTCCATTTCGTCACATTTCGATAACTTCTATAGAAGTTACACCCTCCGTTGAAAAAATAAGAATTATAGGCTGCATTCTTCAAGAGTATAATGAAAATGCATAAATTGATTTTTTTCGTCGTTTTTGGTTAAAATATGCATAAAATATAGAAATTAGCTGATTTTAGTCTATCTACCACAAACTTCCAGTTTTAAGAGGAATCTTGCATACGGCTGGGATTCCTAAGGGTTTCAACCAAATTGCACAAATCGTTGTTTTAGAGCGTTTGAGGTTCCAATAAGCACAATTTGTCCATTTCGTCACATTTCGATAACTTCTATAGAAGTTACACCCTCAGTCGAAAAATAAGAATTATAGGTTGCATTCTTCAAGAATATAATGAAAATGCATAAATTGAGTTTTTTCGTCGTTTTTGGTTAAAATATGCATAAAATATAGAAATTGGCTGATTTTAGTCTATCTACCACAAACTTCCAGTTTTAAGAGGAATCTTGCATACGGCCGGGATTCCTAAGGGTTTCAACCAAAGTTAACAAATCGTTGTTTTAGAGCGTTTCAGGCTCCAATAAGCACAATTTGTCCATTTCGTCATATTTCGATAACCTCTATAGAAGTTACACCCTCCGTTGAAAAATAAGAATTATAGGCTGCATTCTTCAAGAGTATAATGAAAATGCATAAATTGAGTTTTTTCGTCGTTTTTGGTTAAAATATGCATAAAATATAGAAATTGGCTGATTTTAGTCTATATACCACAAACTTCCAGTTTTAAGAGGAATCTTGCATACGGCTGGATTCCTAAGGGTTTCAACCAAATTGCACAAATCGTTGTTTTAGAGCGTTTCAGGTTCCAATAAGCACAATTTGTCCATTTCGTCACATTTTGATAACTTCTATAGAAGTTACACCCTCCGTCGAAAAATAAGAATTATAGGTTGCATTCTTCAAGAATATAATGAAAATGCATAAATTGAGTTTTTTCGTCGTTTTTGGTTAAAATATGCATAAAAAATAGAAATTGGCTGATTTCAGTCTATCTACCACAAACTTCCAGTTTTAAGAGGAATCTTGCATACGGCCGGGATTCCTAAGGGTTTCAACCAAAGTTGACAAATCGTTGTTTTAGAGCGTTTCAGGCTCCAATAAGCACAATTTGTCCATTTCGTCACATTTCGATAACTTCTATAGAAGTTACACCAACCGTTGAAAAATAATAATGTTAGTGTGCATTCTGAAGAGTATTATGAAAATGCATAAATTGAGTTTTTTGGTCGTTTTTGGTTAAAATATGCATTAAAAATAGAAATTGGGCTGATTTTAGTCTATCTACCACAAACTTCCAGTTTTAAGAGGAATCTTGCATACGGCCGGGATTCCTAAGGGTTTCAACCAAAGTTGACAAATCGTTGTTTTAGAGCGTTTTAGGCTCCAATAAGCACAATTTGTCCATTTCGTCACATTTCGATAACTTCTATAGAAGTAACACCCTCCGTTGAAAAATAAGAATTATAGGCTGCATTCTTCAAGAGTATAATGAAAATGCATAAATTGAGTTTTTTTCGTCGTTTTTGGTTAAAATATGCATAAAATATAGAAATTGGCTGATTTTAGTGTATCTACCACAAACTTCCAGTTTTAAGAGGAATCATGCATACGGCCGGGATTACTAAGGGTTTCAACTAAAGTTGACATATCGTTGTTTTAGAGCGTTTCAGGCTCCAATAAGCACAATTTGTCCATTTCGTCACATTTCGATAACTACTTTAGAAGTTACAACAACCGTTGAAAAATAATAATGTTAGTGTGCATTCTGAAAGAGTATTATGAAAATGCATAAATTGAGTTTTTTGGTCGTTTTCGGTTAAAATATGCATAAAATATAGAAATTGGCTGATTTAAGTCTATCTACCACAAACTTCCAGTTTTAAGAGGAATCTTGCATACGGCCGGGATTCCTAAGGGTTTCAACCAAAGTTGACAAATCGTTGTTTTAGAGCGTTTCAGGCTCCAATAAGCACAATTTGTCCATTTCGTCACATTTCGATAACTTCTATAGAAGTTACACCCTCCGTTGAAAAATAAGAATTATAGGCTGCATTCTTCAAGAGTATAATGAAAATGCATAAATTGAGTTTTTTCGTCGTTTTTGGTTAAAATATGCATAAAATATAGAAATTGGCTGATTTTAGTCTATATACCACAAACTTCCAGTTTTAAGAGGAATCTTGCATACGGCTGGGATTCCTAAGGGTTTCAACCAAATTGCACAAATCGTTGTTTTAGAGCGTTTCAGGTTCCAATAAGCACAATTTGTCCATTTCGTCACATTTCGATAACTTCTATAGAAGTTACACCCTCCGTCGAAAAATAAGAATTATAGGTTGCATTCTTCAAGAATATAATGAAAATGCATAAATTGAGTTTTTTCGTCGTTTTTGGTTAAAATATGCATAAAAAATAGAAATTGGCTGATTTCAGTCTATCTACCACAAACTTCCAGTTTAAAGAGGAATCTTGCATACGGCCGGGATTCCTAAGGGTTTCAACCAAAGATGACAAATCGTTGTTTTAGAGCGTTTCAGGCTCCAATAAGCACAATTTGTCCATTTCGTCACATTTCGATAACTTCTATAGAAGTTACACCCTCCGTCGAAAAATAAGAATTATAGGTTGCATTCTTCAAGAGTATAATGAAAATGCATAAATTGAGTTTTTCGTCGTTTTGGTTAAAATATGCATAAAAAATAGATATTGGCTGATTTTAGTCTATCTACCAAAAACTTCCAGTTTTAAGAGGAATCTTGCATACGGCCGGGATTCCTAAGGGTTTCAACCAAAGTTAACAAATCGTTGTTTTAGAGCGTTTCAGGCTCCAATAAGCACAATTTGTCCATTTCGTCACATTTCGATAACTTCTATAGAAGTTACACCCTCCGTTGAAAAATAAGAATTATAGGCTGCATTCTTCAAGAGTATAATGAAAATGCATAAATTGAGTTTTTTCGTCGTTTTTGGTTAAAATATGCATAAAATATAGAAATTGGCTGATTTTAGTCTATCTACCACAAAATTCCAGTTTTAAGAGGAATCTTGCATACGGCTGGGATTCCTAAGGGTTTCAACCAAAGTTGACAAATCGTTGTTTTAGAGCGTTTCAGGCTCCAATAAGCACAATTTGTCCATTTCGTCACATTTCGATAACTTTTTAGAAGTTACACCCTCCGTCGAAAAATAAGAATTATAGGTTGCATTCTTCAAGAGTATAATGAAAATGCATAAATTGAGTTTTTTCATCGTTTTTGGTTAAAATATGCATAAAAAATAGAAATTGGCTGATTTCAATCTATCTACCACAAACTTCCAGTTTTAAGAGGAATCTTGCATACGGCTGGGATTCCTAAGGGTTTCAACCAAAGTTGACAAATCGTTGTTTTAGAGCGTTTCAGGCTCCAATAAGCACAATTTGTCCATTTCGTCACCTTTCGATAACTACTTTAGAAGTTACACCAACCGTTGAAAAATAATAATGTTAGTGTGCATTCTGAAAGAGTATTATGAAAATGCATAAATTGAGTTTTTTTGGCGTTTTTGGTTTAAATATGCATAAAATATAGAAATTGGCTGATTTTAGTCTATCTACCACAAACTTCCAGTTTTAAGAGGAATCTTGCATACGGCTGGGACTAAGGGTTTCAACCAAATTGCACAAATCGTTGTTTTAGAGCGTTTCAGGCTCCAATAAGCACAATTTGTCCATTTCGTCACATTTCGATAACTTCTATAGAAGTTACACCCTCCGTTGAAAAATAAGAATTATATTTTGCATTCTTCAAGAGTATTATGAAAATGCATTAATTGAGTTTTTTGGTCGTTTTTTGGTTAAAATATGGATAAAATATAGAAATTGGCTGATTTCAGTCTATCTACCACAAACTTCGAGTTTTAAGAGGAATCTTGCATACAGCTGGGATTCCTAAGTGTTTCAACCAAAGTTGACAAATCGTTGTTTTAGAGCGTTTCAGGCTCCAATAAGCACAATTTGTCCATTTCGTCACATTTCAATTACTTCTATAGAAGTTACACCCTCCGTTGAAAAATTAGAATTATAGGCTGCATTCTTCAAGAGTATAATAAAAATGCATAAATTGAGTTTTTTCGTCGTTTTTGGTTAAAATATGCATAAAATATAGAAATTGGCTGATTTTAGTCTTTCTACCACAAACTTCGAGGTTTAAGAGGAATCTTGCATACAGCTGGGATTCCTAAGTGTTTCAACCAAAGTTGACAAATCGTTGTTTTAGAGCGTTTCAGGCTCCAATAAGCACAATTTGTCCATTTCGTCACATTTCGATATTTTCTATAGAAGTTACACCCTCCGTCGAAAAATAAGAATTATAGGTTGCATTCTTCAAGAGTTTAATGAAAATGCATAAATTGAGTTTTTTCGTCGTTTTTGGTTAAAATATGCATAAAAAATAGAAATTGGCTGATTTCAGTCTATCTACCACAAACTTCCAGTTTTAAGAGGAATCTTGCATACGGCTGGGATTCCTAAGGGTTTCAACTAAATTGCACAAAACGTTGTTTTAGAGCGTTTCGGGCTCCAATAAGCACAACTTGTCCATTTCGTCACATTTCGATAACTTCTATAGAAGTTACACCCTCCGTCGAAAAATAAGAATTATAGGTTGCATTCTTCAAGAGTATAATGAAAATGCATAAATTGAGTTTTTTCGTCGTTTTTGGTTAAAATATGCTTAAAAAATAGAAATTGGCTGATTTCAGTCTATCTTCCACAAACTTCCAGTTTT
This sequence comes from Isoperla grammatica, assembly GCA_945910005.1. NCBI lineage: Eukaryota > Metazoa > Arthropoda > Insecta > Plecoptera > Perlodidae > Isoperla > Isoperla grammatica. The sequence goes on from CAMDTW010000630.1 coordinate 9,856, forward strand.
AAGAGGAATCTTGCATACGGCCGGGATTCCTAAGGGTTTCAACTAAAGTTGACAAATCGTTGTTTTAGAGCGTTTCAGGCTCCAATAAGCACAATTTGTCCATTTCGTCACATTTCGATAACTTCTATAGAAGTTACACCCTCCGTCGAAAAATAAGAATTATAGGTTGCATTCTTCAAGAGTATAATGAAAATGCATAAATTGAGTTTTTTTCGTCGTTTTTGGTTAAAAATATGCTTAAAAAATAGAAATTGGCTGATTTCAGTCTATCTTCCACAAACTTCCAGTTTTAAGAGGAATCTTGCATACGGCCGGGATTCCTAAGGGTTTCAACCAAAGTTGACAAATCGTTGTTTTAGAGCGTGTAGGCTCCAATAAGCACTATTTGTCCATTTCGTCACATTTCGATAACTTCTATAGAAGTTACACCCTCCGTTGAAAAATAAGAATTATAGGCTGCATTCTTCAAGAGTATAATGAAAATGCATAAATTGAGTTTTTTCGTCGTTTTTGGTTAAAATATGCATAAATTATAGAAATTGGCTGATTTCAGTCAATCTACCACAAACTTCCAGTTTTAAGAGGAATCTTGCATACGGCTGGGATTCCTAAGGGTTTCAACCAAAGTTGACAAATCGTTGTTTTAGAGCGTTTCAGGCTCCAATAAGCATATTAGTCCATTTCGTCACATTTCGATAACTACTTTAGAAGTTACACCAACCGTTGAAAAATAATAATGTTAGTGTGCATTCTGAAAGAGTATTATGAAAATGCATAAATTGAGTTTTTTTCGTCGTTTTTGGTTAAAATATGCATAAAATATAGAAATTGGCTGATTTTAGTATATCTACCACAAACTTCCAGTTTTAAGAGGAATCTTGCATACGGATGGGATTCCTAAGGGTTTCAACCAAATTGCACAAATCGTTGTTTTAGAGCGTTTCAGGCTCTAATAAGCACAATTTGTCCATTTCGTCACATTTCGATAACTTCTATAGAAGTTACACCCTCCGTCGAAAAATAAGAATTATAGGTTGCATTTTTCAAGAGTATAATGAAAATGCATAAATTGAGTTTTTTTCGTCGTTTCTGGTTAAAATATTCATAAAAAATAGAAATTGGCTGATTTCAGTCTATCTACCACAAACTTTCCAGTTTTAAGAGGAATCTTGCATACGGCCGGGATTCCTAAGGGTTTAACCAAAGTTGACAAATCGTTGTTTTAGAGCGTTTCAGGCTCCAATAAGCACAATTTGTCCATTTCGTCACATTTCGATAACTTCTATAGAATTTACACCTTCCGTTGAAAAATAAGAATTATAGGCTGCATTCTTCAAGAGTATAATGAAAATGCATAAATTGAGTTTTTTCGTCGTTTTTGGTTAAAATATGCATAAAATATAGAAAACGGCTGATTTCAGTCTATCTACCACAAACTTCCAGTTTTAAGAGGAATCTTGCATACCGCTGGGATTCCTAAGGGTTTCAACCAAAGTTGACAAATCGTTGTTTTAGAGCGTTTCAGGCTCCAATAAGCACAATTTGTCCATTTCGTCACATTTCGATAACTACTTACGAAGTTACACCAAACGTTGAAAAATAATAATGTTAGTGTGCATTCTGAAAGAGTATTATGAAAATGCATTAATTGAGTTTTTTGGTCGTTTTTGGTTAAAATATGCATAAAATATAGAAATTGGCTGATTTTAGTCTAACTACCACAAACTTCCAGTTTTAAGAGGAATCTTGCATACGGCCGGGATTCCTAAGGGTTTCAACTAAAGTTGACAAATTGTTGTTTTAGAGCGTTTCAGGCTCCAATAAGCACAATTTGTCCATTTCATCACATTTCGATTACTTCTATAGAAGTAACACCCTCCGTTGAAAAATAAGAATTATAGGCTGCATTCTTCAAGAGTATAATGAAAATGCATAAATTGAGTTTTTTCGTCGTTTTTGGTTGAAATATGCATAAAATATAGAAATTGGCTGATTTTAGTCTATCTACCACAAACTTCGAGTTTTAAGAGGAATCTTGCATACAGCTGGGATTCCTAAGTTTTTCAACCAAAGTTGACAAATCGTTGTTTTAGAACGTTTCAGGCTCCAATAAGCACAATTTGTCCATTTCGTCACATTTCGATATTTTCTATAGAAGTTACACCCTCCGTCGAAAAATAAGAATTAAAGGTTGAATTCTTCAAGAGTATAATGAAAATGCATAAATTGAGTTTTTTCGTCGTTTTTGGTTAAAATATGCATAAAAAATAGAAATTGGCTGATTTCAGTCTATCTACCACAAACTTCCAGTTTTAAGAGGAATCTTGCATACGGCCGGGATTCCTAAGGGTTTCAACCAAAGTTGACAAATCGTTGTTTTAGAGCCTTTCAGGTACCAATAAGCACATTTTGTCCATTTCGTCACATTTCGATAACTTCTATAGAAGTTACACCCTCCGTTGAAAAATAAGAATTATAGGCTGCATTCTTCAAGAGTATAATGAAAATGCATAAATTGTTTTTTTTCGTCGTTTTTGGTTAAAATAGGCATAAAATATAGAAATTGGCTGATTTTAGTCTATCTACCACAAACTTCCAGTTTTAAGAGGAATCTTGCATACGGCTGGGATTCCTAAGGGTTTCAACCAAATTGCACAAATCGTTCTTTTAGAGCGTTTCAGGCTCCAATAAGCACAATTTGTCCATTTTGTCACATTTCGATAACTTCTATAGAAGTTACACCCTCCGTCGAAAAATAAGAATTATAGGTTGCATTCTTCAAGAGTATAATGAAAATGCATAAATTGAGTTTTTTCGTCGTTTTTGGTTAAAATATGCAAAAAATAGAAATTGGCTGATTTCAGTCTATCTACCACAAACTTCCAGTTTTAAGAGGAATCTTGCATACGGCCGGGATTCCTAAGGGTTTCAACCAAAGTTGACAAATCGTTGTTTTAGAGCCTTTCAGGCTCCAATAAGCACAGTTTGTCCATTTCGTCACATTTCGATAACTTCTTTAGAAGTTACACCCTCCGTCGAAAAATAAGAATTATAGGATGCATTCTTCAAGAGTATAATGAAAATGCATAAATTGAGTTTTTTCATCGTTTTTGGTTAAAATATGCATAAAAAATAGAAATTGGCTGATTTCAATCTATCTACCACAAACTTCCAGTTTTAAGAGGAATCTTGCATACGGCTGGGATTCCTAAGGGTTTCAACCAAAGTTGACAAATCGTTGTTTTAGAGCGTTTCAGGCTCCAATAAGCACAATTTGTCCATTTCGTCACCTTTCGATAACTACTTTAGAAGTTACACCAACCGTTGAAAAATAATAATGTTAGTGTGCATTCTGAAAGAGTATTATGAAAATGCATAAATTGAGTTTTTTTGGCGTTTTTGGTTTAAATATGCATAAAATATAGAAATTGGCTGATTTTAGTCTATCTTCCAGAAACTTCCAGTTTTAAGAGGAATCTTGCATACGGCCGGGATTCCTAAGGGTTTCAACCAAAGTTGACAAATCGTTGTTTTAGAGCGTTTCAGGCTCCAATAAGCACAATTTGTCCATTTCGTCACATTTCGATAACTTCTATAGAAGTTACACCCTCCGTTGAAAAATAAGAATTATATTTTGCATTCTTCAAGAGTATTATGAAAATGCATTAATTGAGTTTTTTGGTCGTTTTTGGTTAAAATATGCATAAAATATAGAAATTGGCTGATTTTAGTCTATCTACCACAAACTTCGAGGTTTAAGAGGAATCTTGCATACAGCTGGGATTCCTAAGTGTTTCAACCAAAGTTGACAAATCGTTGTTTTAGAGCGTTTCAGGCTCCAATAAGCACAATTTGTCCATTTCGTCACATTTCGATATTTTCTATAGAAGTTACACCCTCCGTCGAAAAATAAGAATTATAGGTTGCATTCTTCAAGAGTTTAATGAAAATGCATAAATTGAGTTTTTTCGTCGTTTTTGGTTAAAATATGCATAAAAAATAGAAATTGGCTGATTTCAGTCTATCTACCACAAACTTCCAGTTTTAAGAGGAATCTTGCATACGGCTGGGATTCCTAAGGGTTTCAACTAAATTGCACAAAACGTTGTTTTAGAGCGTTTCGGGCTCCAATAAGCACAACTTGTCCATTTCGTCACATTTCGATAACTTCTATAGAAGTTACACCCTCCGTCGAAAAATAAGAATTATAGGTTGCATTCTTCAAGAGTATAATGAAAATGCATAAATTGAGTTTTTTCGTCGTTTTTGGTTAAAATATGCTTAAAAAATAGAAATTGGCTGATTTCAGTCTATCTTCCACAAACTTCCAGTTTTAAGAGGAATCTTGCATACGGCCGGGATTCCTAAGGGTTTCAACCAAAGTTGACAAATCGTTGTTTTAGAGCGTTTCAGGCTCCAATAAGCACAATTTGTCCATTTCGTCACATTTCGATAACTTCTATAGAAGTTACACCCTCCGTCGAAAAATAAGAATTATAGGTTGCATTCTTCAAGAGTATAATGAAAATGCATAAATTGAGTTTTTTCGTCGTTTTTGGTTAAAATATGCTTAAAAAATAGAAATTGGCTGATTTCAGTCTATCTTCCACAAACTTCCAGTTTTAAGAGGAATCTTGCATACGGCCGGGATTCCTAAGGGTTTCAACCAAAGTTGACAAATCGTTGTTTTAGAGCGTGTAGGCTCCAATAAGCACAATTTGTCCATTTCGTCACATTTCGATAACTTCTATAGAAGTTACACCCTCCGTTGAAAAATAAGAATTATAGGCTGCATTCTTCAAGAGTATAATGAAAATGCATAAATTGAGTTTTTTCGTCGTATTTGGTTAAAATATGCATAAATTATAGAAATTGGCTGATTTCAGTCTATCTACCACAAACTTCCAGTTTTAAGAGGAATCTTGCATACGGCTGGGATTCCTAAGGGTTTCAACCAAAGTTGACAAATCGTTGTTTTAGAGCGTTTCAGGCTCCAATAAGCATATTAGTCCATTTCGTCACATTTCGATAACTACTTTAGAAGTTACACCAACCGTTGAAAAATAATAATGTTAGTGTGCATTCTGAAAGAGTATTATGAAAATGCATAAATTGAGTTTTTTCGTCGTTTTTGGTTAAAATATGCATAAAATATAGAAATTGGCTGATTTTAGTATATCTACCACAAACTTCCAGTTTTAAGAGGAATCTTGCATACGGATGGGATTCCTAAGGGTTTCAACCAAATTGCACAAATCGTTGTTTTAGAGCGTTTCAGGCTCTTATAAGCACAATTTGTCCATTTCGTCACATTTCGATAACTTCTATAGAAGTTACACCCTCCGTCGAAAAATAAGAATTATAGGTTGCATTTTTCAAGAGTATAATGAAAATGCATAATCTGAGTTTTTTCGTCGTTTCTGCTTAAAATATTCATAAAAAATAGAAATTGGCTGATTTCAGTCTATCTACCACAAACTTCCAGTTTTAAGAGGAATCTTGCATACGGCCGGGATTCCTAAGGGTTTAACCAAAGTTGACAAATCGTTGTTTTAGAGCGTTTCAGGCTCCAATAAGCACAATTTGTCCATTTCGTCACATTTCGATAACTTCTATAGAAGTTACACCTTCCGTTGAAAAATAAGAATTATAGGCTGCATTCTTCAAGAGTATAATGAAAATGCATAAATTGAGTTTTTTTCGTCGTTTTTGGTTAAAATATGCATAAAATATAGAAAACGGCTGATTTCAGTCTATCTACCACAAACTTCCAGTTTTAAGAGGAATCTTGCATACCGCTGGGATTCCTAAGGGTTTCAACCAAAGTTGACAAATCGTTGTTTTAGAGCGTTTCAGGCTCCAATAAGCACAATTTGTCCATTTCGTCACATTTCGATAACTACTTACGAAGTTACACCAAACGTTGAAAAATAATAATGTTAGTGTGCATTCTGAAAGAGTATTATGAAAATGCATTAATTGAGTTTTTTGGTCGTTTTTGGTTAAAATATGCATAAAATATAGAAATTGGCTGATTTTAGTCTAACTACCACAAACTTCCAGTTTTAAGAGGAATCTTGCATACGGCCGGGATTCCTAAGGGTTTCAACTAAAGTTGACAAATTGTTGTTTTAGAGCGTTTCAGGCTCCAATAAGCACAATTTGTCCATTTCGTCACATTTCGATTACTTCTATAGAAGTAACACCCTCCGTTGAAAAATAAGAATTATAGGCTGCATTCTTCAAGAGTATAATGAAAATGCATAAATTGAGTTTTTTCGTCGTTTTTGGTTGAAATATGCATAAAATATAGAAATTGGCTGATTTAAGTCTATCTACCACAAACTTCGAGTTTTAAGAGGAATCTTGCATACAGCTGGGATTCCTAAGTTTTTCAACCAAAGTTGACAAATCGTTGTTTTAGAACGTTTCAGGCTCCAATAAGCACAATTTGTCCATTTCGTCACATTTCGATATTTTCTATAGAAGTTACACCCTCCGTCGAAAAATAAGAATTAAAGGTTGAATTCTTCAAGAGTATAATAAAAATGCATAAATTGAGTTTTTTCGTCGTTTTTGGTTAAAATATGCATACAAAATAGAAATTGGCTGATTTCAGTCTATCTACCACAAACTTCCAGTTTTAAGAGGAATCTTGCATACGGCCGGGATTCCTAAGGGTTTCAACCAAAGTTGACAAATCGTTGTTTTAGAGCGTTTCAGGCTCCAATAAGCACAGTTTGTCCATTTCGTCACATTTCGATAACTTCTATAGAAGTTACACCCTCCGTTGAAAAATAAGAATTATAGACTGCATTCTTCAAGAGTATAATGAAAATACATAAATTGTTTTTTTTCGTCGTTTTTGGTTAAAATAGGCATAAAATATAGAAATTGGCTGATTTTAGTCTATCTACCACAAACTTCCAGTTTTAAGAGGAATCTTGCATACGGCTGGGATTCCTAAGGGTTTCAACCAAATTGCACAAATCGTTGTTTGTGAGCGTTTCAGGCTCCAATAAGCACAATTTGTCCATTTCGTCACATTTCGATAACTTCTATAGAAGTTACACCCTCCGTTGAAAAATAAGAATTATAGGCTGCATTCTTCAAGAGTATAATGAAAATGCATAAATTGAGTTTTTTCGTCGTTTTTGGTTAAAATATGCATAAAATATAGAAATTGGCTGATTTTAGTCTATCTACCACAAACTTCCAGTTTTAAGAGGAATCTTGCATACGGCTGGGATTCCTAAGGGTTTCAACCAAATTGCACAAATCGTTGTTTTAGAGCGTTTCAGGCTCCAATAAGCACAATTTGTCCATTTCGTCACATTTCGATAAGTTCTATAGAAGTTACACCCTCCGTCGAAAAATAAGAATTATAGGTTGCATTCTTCAAGAGTATAATGAAAATGCATAAATTGAGTTTTTTCGTCGTTTTTGGTTAAAATATGCAAAAAATAGAAATTGGCTGATTTCAGTCTATCAACCACAAACTTCCAGTTTTTAGAGGAATCTTGCATACGGCCGGGATTCCTAAGGGTTTCAACCAAAGTTGACAAATCGTTGTTTTAGAGCGTTTCAGGCTCCAATAAGCACAATTTGTCCATTTCGTCACATTTCGATAACTTCTATGGAAGTTACACCCTCCGTCGAAAAATAAGAATTATAGGTTGCATTCTTCAAGAGTATAATGAAAATGCATAAATTGAGTTTTTTCGTCGTTTTTGGTTAAAATATGCATTAAAAATAGAAATTGGCTGATTTCAGTCTATCTACCACAAACTTTCAGTTTTAAGAGGAATCTTGCATACGGCCGGGATTCCTAAGGGTTTCAACCAAAGTTGACAAATCGTTGTTTTAGAGCGTTTCAGGCTCCAATAAGCACAATTTGTCCATTTCGTCACATTTCGATAACTTCTATAGAAGTTACACCCTCCGTTGAAAAATAAGAATTATAGGCTGCATTCTTCAAGAGTATAATGAAAATGCATAAATTGAGTTTTTTCGTCGTTTTTGGTTAAAATATGCATAAAATATAGAAATTGGCTGAAATCAGTCTATCTACCACAAACTTCCAGTTTTAAGAGGAATCTTGCATACGGCTGGGATTCCTAAGGGTTTCAACCAAAGTTGACAAATCGTTGTTTTAGAGCGTTTCAGGCTGCAATAAGCACAATTTGTCAATTTCGTCACATTTCGATAACTACTTTAGAAGTTACACCAACCGTTGAAAAATAATAATGTAAGTGTGCATTCTGAAAGAGTATTATGAAAATGCATAAATTGAGTTTTTTCGTCGTTTTTCGTTAAATAATGCATAAAATATAGAAATTGGCTGATTTTAGTATATCTACCACAAACTTCCAGTTTTAAGAGGAATCTTGCATACGGATGGGATTCCTAAGGGTTTCAACCAAGTTGCACAAATCGTTGTTTTAGAGCGTTTCAGGCTCCAATAAGCACAATTTGTCCATTTCGTCACATTTCGATAACTTCTATAGAAATTACACCCTCCGTCGAAAAATAAGAATTATAGGTTGCATTCTTCAAGACTATAATGAAAATGCATAAATTGAGTTTTTTTGTCGTTTCTGGTTAAAATATGCATAAAAAATAGAAATTGGCTGATTTCAGTCTATCTACCACAAACTTCCAGTTTTAAGAGGAATCTTGCATACGTGCGGGATTCCTAAGGGTTTAAACCAAAGTTGACAAATCGTTGTTTTAGTGCGTTTCAGGCTCCAATAAGCACAATTTGTCCATTTCGTCACATTTCGATAACTTCTATAGAAGTTACACACTCCGTCGAAAAATAAGAATTATAGGTTGCATTCTTCAAGAGTATAATAAAAATGAATAAATTGAGTTTTTTCGTCGTTTTTGGTTAAAATATGAATAAAAAATAGAAATTGGCTGATTTCAGTCTATCTACCACAAACTTCCAGTTTTAAGAGGAATCTTGCATATGGCCGGGATTCCTAAGGGTTTCAACCAAATTGCACAAATCGTTGTTTTAGAGCGTTTCAGGCTCCAATTAGCACAATTTGTCCATTTCGTCACATTTCGATAACTTCTATAGAAGTTACACCCTCCGTTTAAAAATAAGAATTATAGGCTGCATTCTTCAAGAGTATAATGAAAATGCATAAATTGAGTTTTTTCGTCGTTTTTGGTTAAAATATGCATAAAATATAGAAATTGGCTGATTTTAGTCTATCTACCACAAACTTCCAGTTTTAAGAGGAATCTTGCATACGGCTGGGATTCCTAAGGGTTTCAACCAAATTGCACAAATCGTTGTTTGAGAGCGTTTCAGGCTCCAATAAGCACAATTTGTCCATTTCGTCACATTTTGATAACTTCTATAGAAGTTACACCCTCCGTCGAAAAATAAGAATTATAGGTTGCATTCTTCAAGAGTATAATAAAAATGCATAAATTGAGTTTTTTCGTCGTTTTTGGTTAAAATATGCATAAAATATAGAAATTGGCTGATTTTAGTCTATCTACCACAAACTTCCAGTTTTAAGAGGAATCTTGCATACGGCTGGGATTCCAAAGGGTTTCAACCAAATTGCACAAATCGTTGTTTTATAGCGTTTCAGGTTCCAATAAGCAATTTGTCCATTTCGTCACATTTCGATAACTTCTATAGAAGTTACACCCTCCGTCGAAAAATAAGAATCAGAGGTTGCATTCTTCAAGAGTATAATGAAAATGCATAAATTGAGTTTTTTCGTCGTTTTTGGTTAAAATATGCATAAAATATAGAAATTGGCTGATTTTAGTATATCTACCACAAACTTCCAGTTTTAGAGGAATCTTGCATACGGCTGGGATTCCAAAGGGTTTCAACCAAAGTTGACAAATCGTTGTTTTAGAGCGTTTCAGGCTCCAATAAGCACAATTTGTCCATTTCGTCACATTTCGATAACAACTTTAGAAGTTACACCAACCGTTGAAAAAAAATAATGTTAGTGTGCATTCTGAAGAGTATTATGAAAATGCATAAATTGAGTTTTTTGGTCGTTTTTGGTTAAAATATGCATAAAAAATAGAAATTGGCTGATTTTAGTCTATCTACCACAAACTTCCAGTTTTAAGAGGAATCTTGCATACGGCCGGGATTCCTAAGGGTTTCAACCAAAGTTGACAAATCGTTGTTTTAGAGCGTTTCAGGCTCCAATAAGCACAATTTGTCCATTTCGTCACATTTCGATAACTTCTATAGAAGTTACACCCTCCGTTGAAAAATAAAAATTATAGGCTGCATTCTTCAAGAGTATAATGAAAATGCATAAATTGAGTTTTTTCGTCGTTTTTGGTTAAAATATGCATAAAATATAGAAATTGGCTGATTTCAGTCTATCTACCACAAACTTCGAGTTTTAAGAGGAATCTTGCATACAGCTGGGATTCCTAAGTGTTTCAACCAAAGTTGACAAATCGTTGTTTTAGAGCGTTTCAGGCTCCAATAAGCACAATTTGTCCATTTCGTCACATTTCGATTACTTCTATAGAAGTTACACCCTCCGTTGAAAAATAAGAATTATAGGCTGCATTCTTCAAGAGTATAATGAAAATGCATAAATTGAGTTTTTTCGTCGTTTTTGGTTAAAAAATGCATAAAATATAGAAATTGGCTGATTTTAGTCTATCTACCACAAACTTCGAGTTTTAAGAGGAATCTTGCATACAGCTGGGATTCCTAAGTGTTTCAACCAAAGTTGACAAATCGTTGTTTTAGAGCGTTTCAGGCTCCAATAAGCACAATTTGTCCATTTCATCACATTTCGATAACTTCTATAGAAGTAACACCCTCCGTCGAAAAATAAGAATTATAGGTTGCATTCTTCAAGAGTATAATGAAAATGCATAAATTAAGTTTTTTCGTCGTTTTTGGTTAAAATATGCATAAAAAATAGAAATTGGCTGATTTCAGTCTATCTACCACAAACTTCCAGTTTTAAGAGGAATCTTGCATACGGCTGGGATTCCTAAGGGTTTCAACCAAAGTTGACAAATCGTTGTTTTAGAGCGTTTTAGGCTCGCAAAAGCACAATTTGTCCATTTCGTCACCTTTCGATAACTACTTTAGAAGTTACACCAACCGTTGAAAAATAATAATGTTAGTGTACATTCTGAAAGAGTATTATGAAAATGCATAAATTGAGTTTTTTCGTCGTTTTTGGTTAAAATATGCATAAAAAATAGAAATTGGCTGATTTCAGTCCGTCTACCACAAACTTCCAGTTTTAAGATGAATCTTGCATACGGCCGGGATTCCTAAGGGTTTCAACCAAAGTTGACAAATCGTTGTTTTAGAGCGTTTTAGGCTCCAATAAGCACAATTTGTCCTTTTCGTCACATTTCGAAAACTTCTATAGAAGTTACACCCTCTGTCGAAAAATAAGAATTATAGGTTGCATTCTTCAAGAGTATAATGAAAATGCATAAATTGAGTTTTTTCGTCGTTTTTGGTTAAAATATGGATAAAATATAGAAATTGGCTGATTTCAGTCTATCTACCACAAACTTCGAGTTTTAAGAGGAATCTTGCATACAGCTGGGATTCCTAAGTGTTTCAACCAAAGTTGACAAATCGTTGTTTTATAGCGTTTCAGGCTCCAATAAGCACAATTTGTCCATTTTGTCACATTTCGATAACTTCTATAGAAGTTACACCCTCCGTCGAAAAATAAGAATTATAAGGTTGCATTCTTCAAGAGTATAATGAAAATGCATAAATTGAGTTTTTTCGTCGTTTTTGGTTAAAATATGCATAAAAAATAGAAATTGGCTGATTTCAGTCTATCTACCACAAACTTCCAGTTTTAAGAGGAATCTTGCATACGGCCGGGATTCCTAAGGGTTTCAACCAAAGTTAACAAATCGTTGTTTTAGAGCGTTTCAGGCTCCAATAAGCACAATTTGTCCATTTCGTCACATTACGATAACTTCTATAGAAGTTACACCCTCCGTCGAAAAATAAAAATTATAGGTTGCATTCTTCAAGAGTATAATGAAAATGCATAATTGAGTTTTTTTCGTCGTTTTTGGTTAAAATATGCATAAAATATAGAAATTGGCTGATTTTAGTCTATCTACCACAAACTTCCAGTTTTAAGAGGAATCTTGCATACGGCTGGGATTCCTAAGGGTTTCAACCAAAGTTGACAAATCGTTGTTTTAGAGCGTTTCAGGCTCCAATAAGCACAATTTGTCCATTTCGTCACATTTCGATAACTTCTATAGAAGTTACACCCTCCGTCGAAAAATAAGAATTATATGTTGCATTCTTCAAGAGTATAATGAAAATGCATAAATTAGGTTTTTCGTCGTTTTTGGTTAAAATATGCATAAAAAATAGAAATTGGCTGATTTCAGTCTATCTACCACAAACTTCCAGTTTTAAGAGGAATCTTGCATACGGCTGGGATTCCTAAGGGTTTCAACCAAAGTGGACAAATCGTTGTTTTAGAGCGTTTCAGGCTCCAATAAGCACAATTTGACCATTTCGTCACATTTCGATAACTACTTTAGAAGTTACACCAACCGTTGAAAAATAATAATGTTAGTGTGCATTCGAAAGAGTATTATGAAAATGCATAAATTGAGTTTTTTCGTCGTTTTTGGTTAAAATATGCATAAAATATAGAAATTGGCTGATTTTTGTCTATCTACCACAAACTTCCAGTTTTAAGAGGAATCTTGCATACGGCTGGGATTCCTAAGGTTTCAACCAAAGTTGACAAATCGTTGTTTTAGAGCGTTTCAGGCTCCAATAAGCACAATTTGTCCATTTCGTCACATTTCGATTACTTCTATAGAAGTTACACCCTCCGTTGAAAAATAAGAATTATAGGCTGCATTCTTCAAGAGTATATTGAAAATGCATAAATTGAGTTTTTTCGTCGTTTTTGGTTAAAATATGCATAAAATATAGAAATTGGCTGATTTTAGTCTATCTACCACAAACTTCCAGTTTTAAGAGGAATCTTGCATACGGCTGGGATTCCTAAGGGTTTCAACCAAATTGCACAAATCGTTGTTTTAGAGCGTTTCAGGCTCCAATAAGCACAATTTGTCCATTTCGTCACATTTCGATAACTTCTATAGAAGTTACACCCTCCGTCGAAAAATAAGAATTATAGGTTGCATTCTTCAAGAGTATAATGAAAATGCATAAATTGAGTTTTTATGTCGTTTTTGGTTAAAATATGCATAAAAAATAGAAATTGGCTGATTTCAGTCTATCTACCACAAACTTCCAGTTTTAAGAGGAATCTTGCATACGGCCGGGATTCCTAAGGGTTTCAACCAAAGTTGACAAATCGTTGTTTTAGAGCGTTTAAGGCTCCAATAAGCACAATTTGTCCATTTCGTCACATAACGATTACTTCTATAGAAGTTACACCCTCCGTTGAAAAATAAGAATTATAGGCTGCATTCTTCAAGATTATAATAAAAATACATTAATTAAGTTTTTTCGTCGTTTTTGGTTAAAATATACATAAAATATTGAAATTGGCTGATTTAAGTCTATCTACCACAAACTTCCAGTTTTAAGAGGAATCTTGCATACGGTTGGGATTCCTAAGGGTTTCAACCAAATTGCACAAATCGTTGTTTTAGAGTGTTTCAGGCTCCAATAAGCACAATTTGTCCATTTCGTCACATTTCGATAACTTCTATAGAAGTTACACCCTCCGTCGAAAAATAAGAATTATAGGTTGCATTCTTCAAGAGTATAATGTAAATGCATAAATCGAGTTTTTTCGTCGTTTTTGGTTAAAATATGCATAAAAAATAGAAATTGGCTGATTTCTGTCTATCTACCACAAACTTCCAGTTTTAAGAGGAATCTTGCATACGGCTGGGATTAATAAGGGTTTCAACCAAAGTTGACAAATCGTTGTTTCAGAGCGTTTCAGGCTCCAATAAGCACAATTTGTCCATTTCTTCACCTTTCGATAACTACTTTAGAAGTTACACCCTCCGTTGAAAAATAAGAATTATAGGCTGCATTCTTCAATAGTATAATGAAAATGCATAAATTGAGTTTTTTCGTCGTTTTTGGTAAAAATATGCATAAAAAATAGAAATTGGCTGATTTCAGTCTATCTACCACAAACTTCCAGTTTTAAGAGGAATCTTGCATACGGTAGGGATTCCTAAGGGTTTCAACCAAAGTTGACAAATCGTTGTTTTAGAGCGTTTCAGGCTCCAATAAGCACAATTTGTCCATTTTGTCACATTTCGATAACTTCTATAGAAGTTACACCCTCCGTTGAAAAATAAGAATTATAGGCTGCATTCTTCAAGAGTATAATGAAAATGCATAAATTGAGTTTTTTCGTCGTTTTTGGTTAAAATATGCATAAAATATAGAAATTGGCTGATTTCAGTCTATCTACCACAAACTTCCAGTTTTAAGAGGAATCTTGCATACGGCTGGGATTCCTAAGGGTTTCAACCAAATTGCACAAATCGTTGTTTTAGAGCGTTTCAGGCTCCAATAAGCACAATTTGTCCATTTCGTCACATTTCGATAATTTCTATAGAAGTTACACCCTCCGTCGAAAAATAAGAATTATAGGTTGCATTCTTCAAGAGTATAATGAAAATGCATTAATTGAGTTTTTTCGTCGTTTTTGGTTAAAACATGTATAAAAAATAGAAATTGGCTGATTTCAGTCCATCTACCACAAACTTCCAGTTTTAAGAGGAATCTTGCATACGGCCGGGATTCCTAAGGGTTTCAACCAAAGTTGACAAATCGTTGTTTTAGAGCGTTTCAGGCTCCAATAAGCACAATTTGTCCATTTCGTCACATTTCGATAGTTTCTATAGAAGTTACACCCTCCGTCGAAAAATAAGAATTATAGGTTGCATTCTTCAAGAGTATAATGAAAATGCATAAATTGAGTTTTTTCGTCGTTTTTGGTTAAAATATGGATAAAATATAGAAATTGACTGATTTCAGTCTATCTACCACAAACTTCGAGTTTTAAGAGGAATCTTGCATACAGCTGGGATTCCTAAGTGTTTCAACCAAAGTTGACAAATCGTTGTTTTAGAGCGTTTCATGCTCCAATAAGCACAATTTGTTTATTTCGTCACATTTCGATTACTTCTATAGAAGTTACACCCTCCGTTGAAAAATAAGAAGTATAGGCTGCATTCTTCAAGAGTATAATGAAAATGCATAAATTGAGTTTTTTCGTCGTTTTTGGTTAAAATATGCATAAAATATAGAAATTGGCTGATTTTAGTCTATCTACCACAAACTTCGAGTTTTAAGAGGAATCTTGCATACAGCTGGGATTCCTAAGTGTTTCAACCAAAGTTGACAAATCGTTGTTTTAGAGCGTTTCAGGCTCCAATAAGCACAATTTGTCTATTTCGTCACATTTCGATATTTTCTATAGAAGTTACACCCTCCGTCGAAAAATAAGAATTATAGGTTGCATTCTTCGAGAGTATAATGAAAATGCATAAATTGAGTTTTTTCGTCGTTTTTGGTTAAAATATGCATAAAAAATAGAAATTGGCTGATTTCAGTCTATCTACCACAAACTTCCAGTTTTAAGAGGAATCTTGTTTACGGCCGGGATTCCTAAGGGTTTCAACCAAAGTTGACAAATCGTTGTTTTAGAGCGTTTCAGGCTCCAATAAGCACAATTTTTCCATTTCGTCACAATTCGATAAGTTCTATAGAAGTTACACCCTCCGTTGAAAAATAAGAATTATAGGCTGCATTCTTCAAGAGTATAATGAAAATGCATAAATTGAGTTTTTTCGTCGTTTTTGGTTAAAATATGCATAAAATATAGAAATTGGCTGATTTTAGTCTATCTACCACAAACTTCCAGTTTTAAGAGGAATCTTGCATACGGCTGGGATTCCTAAGGGTTTCAACCAAATTTCACAAATCGTTGTTTTAGAGCGTTTCAGGCCTCAATAAGCACAATTTGTCCATTTCGTCACATTTCGATAACTTCTATAGAAGTTACACCCTCCGTCGAAAAATAAGAATTATAGGTTGCATTCTTCAAGAGTATAATGAAAATGCATAAATTGAGTTTTTTCGTCGTTTTTGCTTAAAATATGCATAAAAAATAGAAATTGGCTGATTTCAGTCTATCTACCACAAACTTCCAGTTTTAAGAGGAATCTTGCATACGGCCGGGATTCCTAAGGGTTTCAACCAAAGTTAACAAATCGTTGATTTAGAGCGTTTTAGGCTCCAATAAGCACAATTTGTCCATTTCGTCACATTTCGATAACTTCTATAGAAGTTACACCCTCCGTCGAAAAATAAGAATTATAGGTTGCATTCTTCAAAAGTATAATGAAAATGCATTCATTGAGTTTTTTCGTCGTTTTTGGTTAAAATATGCATAAAAAATAGAAATTGGCTGATTTCAGTCTATCTACCACAAACTTCCAGTTTTAAGAGGAATCTTGCATACGGCCGGGATTCCTAAGGGTTTCAACCAAAATTGACAAATCGTTGTTTTAGAGCGTTTCAGGCTCCAATAAGCACAATTTCTCCATTTCGTCACATTTTGATAACTTCTATAGAAGTTACACCCTCCGTTGAAAAATAAGAATTATAGGCTGCATTCTTCAAGAGTATAATGGAAATGCATAAATTGAGTTTTTTCGTCGCGTTTGGTTAAAATATGCATAAAATATAGAAATTGGCTGATTTCAGTCTATCTACCACAAACTTCCAGTTTTAAGAGGAATCTTGCATACGGCTGGGATTCCTAAGGGTTTCAACCAAAGTGGACAAATCGTTGTTTTAGAGCGTTTCAGGCTCCAATAAGCACAATTTGTCCATTTCGTCACATTTCGATAACTACTTTAGAAGTTACACCAACCGTTGAAAAATAATGATGTTAGTGTGCATTCTGAAAGAGTATTATGAAAATGCATTAATTGAGTTTTTTCGTCGTATTGGTTAAAATATGCATAAAATATAGAAATTGGCTGATTTTAGTCTATCTACCACAAACTTCCAGTTTAAAGAGGAATCTTGCATACGGCTGGGATTCCTAAGGGTTTCAACCAAATTGCACAAATCGTTGTTTTAGAGCGTTTCAGGCTCCAATAAGCACAATTTGTCCATTTCGTCACATTTCGATAACTTCTATAGAAGTTACACCCTCCGTCGAAAAATAAGAATTATAGGTTGCATTCTTCAAGAGTATAATGAAAATGCATAAATTGAGTTTTTTCGTCGTTTTTGGTTAAAATATGGATAAAATATAGAAATTGGCTGATTTTAGTCTATCTACCACAAACTTCGAGTTTTAAGAGGAATCTTGCATACAGCTGGGATTCCTAAGTGTTTCAACCAAAGTTGACAAATCGTTGTTTTAGAGCGTTTCAGGCTCCAATAAGCACAATTTGACCATTTCGTCACATTTCGATAACTTCTACAGAAGTTACACCCTCCGTCGAAAAATAAGAATTATAGGTTGCATTCTTCAAGAGTATAATGCAAATGCATAAATTGAGTTTTTTCGTCGTTTTTGGTTAAAATATGCATAAAATATAGAAATTGGCTGATTTTAGTCTATCTACCACAAACTTCCAGTTTTAAGAGGAATCTTGCATACGGCTGGGATTCCTAAGGGTTTCAACCAAATTGCACAAATCGTTGTTTTAGAGCGTTTCAGGCTCCAATAAGCACAATTTGTCCATTTCATCACATTTCGATAACTTCTATAGAAGTTACACCCTCCGTTGAAAAATAAGAATTATAGGCTGCATTCTTCAAGAGTATAATGAAAATGCATAAATTGAGTTTTTTCGTCGTTTTTGGTTAAAATATGCATAAAATATAGAAATTGGCTAATTTTAGTCTATCTACCACAAACTTCCAGTTTTAAGAGGAATCTTGCATACGGCTGGGATTCCTAAGGGTTTCAACCAAATTGCACAAATCGTTGTTTTAGAGCGTTTCAGGCTCCAATAAGCACAATTTTTCCATTTCGACACATTTCGATAACTTCTATGGAAGTTACACCCTCCGTCGAAAAATAAGAATTATAGGTTGCATTCTACAAGAGTATAATGAAAATGCATAAATTGAGTTTTTTCGTCGTTTTTGGTTAAACTATGCATAAAAAATAGAAATTGCCTGATTTCAGTCTATCTACCACAAACTTCCAGTTTTAAGAGGAATCTTGCATACGGCCGGGATTCCTAAGGGTTTCAACCAAAGTTGACAAATCGTTGTTTTAGAGCGTTTTAGGCTCCAATAAGCACAATTTGTCCATTTCGTCACATTTCGATAACTTCTATAGAAGTTACACCCTCCGTCGAAAAATAAGAATTATAGGTTGCATTCTTCAAGAGTATAATGAAAATGCATAAATTGAGTTTTTTCGTCGTTTTTGGTTAAAATATGCATAAAAAATAGAAATTGGCTGATTTCAGTCTATCTACCACAAACTTCCAGTTTTAAGAGGAATCTTGCATACGGCCGGGATTCCTAAGGGTTTCAACCAAAGTTAACAAATCGTTGTTTTAGAGCGTTTCAGGCTCCAATAAGCACAATTTGTCCATTTCGTCACATTTCGATAACTTCTATAGAAGTTACACCCTCCGTCGAAAAATAAGAATTATAGGTTGCATTCTTCAAGAGTATAATGAAAATGCATAAATTGAGTTTTTTCGTCGTTTTTGGTTAAAATATGCATAAAATATAGAAATTGGCTGATTTTAGTCTATCTACCACAAACTTCCAGTTTTAAGAGGAATCTTGCATACGGCTGGGATTCCTAAGGGTTTCAACCAAAGTTGACAAGTCGTTGTTTTAGAGCGTTTCAGGCTCCAATAAGCACAATTTGTCCATTTCGTCACATTTCGATAACTTCTATAGAAGTTACACCCTCCGTCGAAAAAGAAGAATTATAGGTTGCATTCTTCAAGAGTATAATGAAAATGCATAAATTTAGTTTTTTCGTCGTTTTTTGTTAAAATATGCATAAAAAATAGAAATTGGCTGATTTCAGTCTTTCTACCACAAACTTCCAGTTTTAAGAGGAATCTTGCATACGGCTGGGATTCCTAAGGGTTTCAACCAAATTGCACAAATCGTTGTTTTAGAGCGTTTTAGGCTCCAAAAAGCACAATTTGTCCATTTCGTCACCTTTCGATAACTACTTTAGAAGTTACACCAACCGTTGAAAAATAATAATGTTAGTGTACATTCTGAAAGAGTATTATGAAAATGCATAAATTGAGTTTTTTCGTCGTTTTTGGTTAAAATATGCATAAAAAATAGAAATTGGCTGATTTCAGTCTGTCTACCACAAACTTCCAGTTTTAAGATGAATCTTGCATACGGCCGGGATTCCTAAGGGTTTCAACCAAAGTTGACAAATCGTTGTTTTAGAGCGTTTCAGGCTCCAATAAGCACAATTTGTCCATTTCGTCACATTTCGAAAACTTCTATAGAAGTTACACCCTCTGTCGAAAAATAAGAATTATAGGTTGCATTCTTCAAGAGTATAATGAAAATGCATAAATTGAGTTTTTTCGTCGTTTTTGGTTAAAATATGCATAAAATATAGAAATTTGCTGATTTTAGTCTATCTACCACAAACTTCCAGTTTTAAGAGGAATCTTGCATACGGCTGAGATTCCTAAGGGTTTCAACCAAATTGCACAAATCGTTGTTTTAGAGCGTTTCAGGCTCCAATAAGCACAATTTGTCCATTTCATCACATTTCGATAACTTCTATAGAAGTTACACCCTCCGTTGAAAAATAAGAATTATAGGCTGCATTCTTCAAGAGTATAATGAAAATGCATAAATTGAGTTTTTTCGTCGTTTTTGGTTAAAATATGCATAAAAAATAGAAATTGCCTGATTTCAGTCTATCTACCACAAACTTCCAGTTTTAAGAGGAATCTTGCATACGGCCGGGATTCCTAAGGGTTTCAACCAAAGTTGACAAATCGTTGTTTTAGAGCGTTTTAGGCTCCAATAAGCACAATTTGTCCATTTCGTCACATTTCGATAACTTCTATAGAAGTTACACCCTCCGTTGAAAAATAAGAATTATAGGCTGCATTCTTCAAGAGTATAATGAAAATGCATAAATTGAGTTTTTTCGTCGTTTTTGGTTAAAATATGCATAAAATATAGAAATTGGCTGATTTCAGTCTATCTACCACAAACTTCCAGTTTTAAGAGGAATCTTGCATACGGCTGGGATTCCTAAGGGTTTCAACCAAATTGCACAAATCGTTGTTTTAGAGCGTTTCAGGCTCCAATAAGCACAATTTGTCCATTTCGTCACATTTCGATAACTTCTATAGAAGTAACACCCTCCGTCGAAAAATAAGAATTATAGGTTGCATTCTTCAAGAGTATAATGAAAATGCATTAATTGAGTTTTTTCGTCGTTTTTGGTTAAAATATGCATAAAATATAGAAATTGGCTGATTTTAGTCTATCTACCACAAACTTCCAGTTTTAAGAGGAATCTTGCATACGGCTGGGCTTCCTAAGGGTTTCAACCAAATTGCACAAATCGTTGTTTTAGAGCGTTTCAGGCTCCAATAAGCACAATTTGTCCATTTCATCACATTTCGATAACTTCTATAGAAGTTACACCCTCCGTTGAAAAATAAGAATTATAGGCTGCATTCTTCAAGAGTTTAATGAAAATGCATAAATTGAGTTTTTTCGTCGTTTTTGGTTAAAATATGCATAAAATATAGAAATTGGCTGATTTTAGTCTATCTACCACAAACTTCCAGTTTTAAGAGGAATCTTGCATACGGCTGGGATTCCTAAGGGTTTCAACCAAATTGCATAAATCGTTGTTTTACAGCGTTTCAGGCTCCAATAAGCACAATTTGTCCATTTCGACACATTTCGATAACTTCTATAGAAGTTACACTCTCCGTCGAAAAATAAGAATTATAGGTTGCATTCTTCAAGAGTATAATGAAAATGCATAAATTGAGTTTTTTCGTCGTTTTTGGTTAAAATATGCATAAAAAATAGAAATTGCCTGATTTCAGTCTATCTACCACAAACTTCCAGTTTTAAGAGGAATCTTGCATACGGCCGGGATTCCTAAGGGTTTCAACCAAAGTTGACAAATCGTTGTTTTAGAGCGTTTTAGGCTCCAATAAGCACAATTTGTCCATTTCGTCACATTTCGATAACTTCTATAGAAGTTACACCCTCCGTCAAAAAATAAGAATAATAGGTTGCATTCTTCAAGAGTATAATGAAAATGCATAAATTGAGTTTTTTCGTCGTTTTTGGTTAAAATATGCATAAAAAATAGAAATTGGCTGATTTCAGTCTATCTACCACAAACTTCCAGTTTTAAGAGGAATCTTGCATACGGCCGGGATTCCTAAGGGTTTCAACCAAAGTTAACAAATCGTTGTTTTAGAGCGTTTCAGGCTCCAATAAGCACAATTTGTCCATTTCGTCACATTTCGATAACTTCTATAGAAGTTACACCCTCCGTCGAAAAATAAAAATTATAGGTTGCATTCTTCAAGAGTATAATGAAAATGCATAAATTGAGTTTTTTCGTCGTTTTTGGTTAAAATATGCATAAAATATAGAAATTGGCTGATTTTAGTCTATCTACCACAAACTTCCAGTTTTAAGAGGAATCTTGCATACGGCTGGGATTCCTAAGGGTTTCAACCAAAGTTGACAAATCGTTGTTTTAGAGCGTTTCAGGCTCCAATAAGCACAATTTGTCCATTTCGTCACATTTCGATAACTTCTATAGAAGTTACACCCTCCGTCGAAAAATAAGAATTATAGGTTGCATTCTTCAAGAGTATAATGAAAATGCATAAATTTAGGTTTTTCGTCGTTTTTGGTTAAAATATGCATAAAAAATAGAAATTGGCTGATTTCAGTCTATCTACCACAAACTTCCAGTTTTAAGAGGAATCTTGCATACGGCTGGGATTCCTAAGGGTTTCAACCAAAGTTGACAAATCGTTGTTTTAGAGCGTTTTAGGCTCCAAAAAGCACAATTTGTCCATTTCGTCACCTTTCGTTAACTACTTTAGAAGTTACACCAACCGTTGAAAAATAATAATGTTAGTGTACATTCTGAAAGAGTATTATGAAAATGCATAAATTGAGTTTTTTCGTCGTTTTTGGTTAAAATATGCATAAAAAATAGAAATTGGCTGATTTCAGTCTGTCTACCACAAACTTCCAGTTTTAAGATGAATCTTGCATACGGCCGGGATTCCTAAGGGTTTCAACCAAAGTTGACAAATCGTTGTTTTAGAGCGTTTCAGGCTCCAATAAGCACAATTTGTCCATTTCGTCACATTTCGAAAACTTCTATAGAAGTTACACCCTCTGTCGAAAAATAAGAATTATAGGTTGCATTCTTCAAGAGTATAATGAAAATGCATAAATTGAGTTTTTTCGTCGTTTTTGGTTAAAATATGGATAAAATATAGAAATTGGCTGATTTCAGTCTATCTACCACAAACTTCGAGTTTTAAGAGGAATCTTGCATACAGCTGGGATTCCTAAGTGTTTCAACCAAAGTTGACAAATCGTTGTTTTAGAGCGTTTCAGGCTCCAATAAGCACAATTTGTCCATTTCGTCACATTTCGATTACTTCTATAGAATTTACACCCTCCGTTGAAAAATAAGAATTATAGGCTGCATTCTTCAAGAGTATAATGAAAATGCATAAATTGAGTTTTTTCGTCGTTTTTGGTTAAAATATGCATAAAATATAGAAATTGGCTGATTTTTGTCTATCTACCACAAACTTCGAGTTTTAAGAGGAATCTTGCATACAGCTGGGATTCCTAAGTGTATCAACCAAAGTTGACAAATCGTTGTTTTAGAGCGTTTCAGGCTCCAATAAGCACAATTTGTCCATTTTGTCACATTTCGATAACTTCTATAGAAGTTACACCCTCCGTCGAAAAATAAGAATTATAGGTTGCATTCTTCAAGAGTATAATGAAAATGCATAAATTGAGTTTTTTCGTCGTTTTTGGTTAAAATATGCATAAAATATAGAAATTAGCTGATTTTAGTCTATCTACCACAAACTTCCAGTTTTAAGAGGAATCTTGCATACGGCTGGGATTCCTAAGGGTTTCAACCAAATTGCACAAATCGTTGTTTTAGAGCGTTTTAGGCTCCAATAAGCACAATTTGTCCATTTCATCACATTTCGATAACTTCTATAGAAGTTACACCCTCCGTTGAAAAATAAGAATTATAGGCTGCATTCTTCAAGAGTATAATGAAAATGCATAAATTGAGTTTTTTCGTCGTTTTTGGTTAAAATATGCATAAAATATAGAAATTGGCTGATTTTAGTCTATCTACCACAAAGTTCCAGTTTTAAGAGGAATCTTGCATACGGCTGGGATTCCTAAGGGTTTCAACCAAATTGCACAAATCGTTGTTTAAGAGCGTTTCAGGCTCCAATAAGCACAATTTGTCCATTTCGTCACATTTCGGAATCATATAGGTTGCAAAATAAGAATTATAGTTTTTATTCTTCAAGGGTATTATGAAAAAGCATAAATTGAGGTTTTTGGTCGGTTTTGGTTAAAATATGCATAAAATATAGAAATTGGCTGATTTTAGTCTATCTACCACAAACTTCCAGTTTTAAGAGGAATCTTGCATACGGCTGGGATTCCTAAGGGTTTCAACCAAATTGCACAAGTCGTTGTTTTAGAGCGTATCAGGCTCCAATAAGCACAATTTGTCCATTTCGTCACATTTCGATAACTTCTTTAGAAGTTACACCCTCCGTTGAAAAATAAGAATTATAGTTTTCATTCTTCAAGAGTATAATGAAAATGCATAAATTGAGTTTTTTGATCGTTTTTGGTTAAAATATGCATAAAATATAGAAATTGGCTGATTTCAGTCTATCTACCACAAACTTCCAGTTTTAAGAGGAATCTTGCATACGACTGGGATTCCTAAGGGTTTCAACCGAATTGCACAAATCGTTGTTTTAGAGCGTTTCAGGCTCCTATAAGCACAATTTGTCCATTTTGTCACATTTCGATAACATCTATAGAAGTTACACCCTCGGTTGAAAAATAAGAATAATATTTGTTATTCTTTAAGAGTATTATGAAAATGCATAAATTGAGGTTTTTGGATGTTTTTGGTTAAAATATACATAAATTATAGAAATTGGCTGATTTCAGTCTTTCTACCACAAACTTCCAGTTTTAAGAGGAATCTTGCATACGGCTTGGATTCCTAAGGGTTTCAACCAAAGTTGACAAATCGTTGTTTTAGAGCGTTTAAGGCTCCAATAAGCACAATTTGTCCATTTCGTCACATTTCGATAACTTCTATAGAAGTTACACAATCCGTTGAAAAATAAGAATTATAGTTTTTATTCTTCAAGAGTATTATAAAAATGCATAAATTGAGGTTTTAAGTCGTTTTTGGTTAAAATATGCATAAAATATAGAAATTGGCTGATTTTGGTCTATCTACCACAAATTTCCAGTTTTAAGAGGAATCTTGCATACGGCTGGGATTCCTAAGGGTTTCATTCAAATTGCACAAATCGTTTTTTTAGAGCGTTTCAGGCTCCAATAAGCACAATTTGTCCATTTCGTCACATTTCGATAACTTCTATAGAAATTACACCCTCCGTTGAAAAATAAGAATTATAGGTTGCATTCTTCAAGAGTATTATGAAAATGCATTAATTGAGTTTTTTGGTCGTTTTTGGTTAAAATATGGATAAAATATAGAAATTGGCTGATTTCAGTCTATCTACCACATACTTCCAGTTTTAAGAGGAATCTTGCATACGGCTAGGATTCCTAAGGGTTTCAACCAAAGTTGACAAATCGTTGTTTTATAGCGTTTCAGGCTCCAATAAGCACAATTTGTCCATTTCGTCACATTTCGATAACTACTTTAGAAGTTACACCCTCCGTTGAAAAATAATAATGTTAGTGTGCATTCTGAAATAGTATTATGAAAATGCATAAATTGAGTTTTTTGGTCGTTTTTGGTTGAAATATGCAAAAAATATAGAAATTGGCTGATTTTAGTCTATCTACCACAAACTTCCAGTTTTAAGAGGAATCTTGCATATGCCGGAATTCCTAAGGGTTTCAACCAAAGTTGACAAATCGTTGTTTTAGAGCGTTTCGGGCTCCAATAAGCACAATTTGTCCATTTCGTCACATTTCGATACCTTCTATAGAAGTTACACCCTCCGTTGAAAAATAAGAATTATAGGCTGCATTCTTCAAGAGTATAATGAAAATGCATAAATTGAGTTTTTTCGTCGTTTTTGGTTAAAATATGCATAAAATATAGAAATTGGCTGATTTTAGTCTATCTACCACAAACTTCCAGTTTTAAGAGGAATCTTGCATACGGCTGGGATTCCTAAGGGTTTCAACCAAATTGCACAAATCGTTGTTTTAGAGCGTTTCAGGCTCCAATAAGCACAATTTGTCCATTTCGTCACATTTCGATAACTTCTATGGAAGTTACACCCTCCGTCGAAAAATAAGACTTATAGGCTGCATTCATCAAGAGTATAATGAAAATGCATAATTGAGTTTTTTCGTCGTTTTTGGTTAAAATATGCATAAAAAATAGAAATAGGCTGATTTCAGTCTATCTACCACAAACTTCCAGTTTTAAGAGGAATCTTGCATACGGCTGGGATTCCTAAAAGTTTCAACCAAAAATGACAAATCGTTGTTTTAGAGCGTTTCAGGCTCCAATAAGCACAATTTGTCCATTTCGTCACATTTCGATAACTACTTTAGAAGTAACACCAACCGTTGAAAAATAATAATGTCAGTGTGCATTCTGAAAGAGTATTATGAAAATGCATAAATTGAGTTTTTTGGTCGTTTTTGGTTAAAATATGCATAAAATATAGAAATTGGCTGATTTCAGTCTATCTACCACAAACTTCGAGTTTTAAGAGGAATCTTGCATACAGCTGGGATTCCTAAGTGTTTCATCCAAAGTTGACAAATCGTTGTTTTAGAGCGATTCAGGCTCCAATAAGCACAAATTGTCCATTTCGTCACATTTTGATAACTTCTATAGAAGTTACACCCTTCGTTGAAAAAAAAGAATTATAGTTTTTATTCTTCAAGAGTATTATGAAAATGCATAAATTGAGGTTTTTGGTCGGTTTTGGTTAAAATATGCATAAAATATAGAAATTGGCTGATTTTAGTCTATCTACCACAAACTTCCAGTTTAAAGAGGAATCTTGCATATGGCTGGGATTCCTAAGGGTTTCAACCAAATTGCACAAATCGTTGTTTTAGAGCGTTTCAGGCTCCAATAAGCACAATTTGGCCATTTCGTCACATTTCGATAACTTCTTTAGAAGTTACACCCTCCGTTGAAAAATAAGAAATATAGTTTGCATTCTTCAAGAGTATTATGAAAATGCATAAATTGAGTTTTTTGGTCGTTTTTGGTTAAAATATGCATAAAATATAGAAATTGGGTTAATTTAGTATATCTACCACATACTTCCAGTTTTAAGAGGAATCTTGCATACGGCTGGGATTCCTAAGGGTTTCAACCAAAGTTGACACATCGTTATTTTATAGCGTTTCAGGCTCCAATAAGCACAATTTGTCCATTTCGTCACATTTTGATAACTACTTTAGAAGTAACACCAACCGTTGAAAAATAATAATGTTAGTGTGCATTCTGAGAGAGCATTATGAAAATGCATAAATTGAGTTTTTTGGTCGTTTTTGGTTAAAATATGCATAAAATATAGAAATTGGCTGAGTTCAGTCTATCTACCACAAACTTCGAGTTTTAAGAGGAATCTTGCATACAGCTGGGATTCCTAAGTGTTTCAACCAAAGTTGACAAATCGTTGTTTTAGAGCGATTCAGGCTCCAATAAGCACAATTTGTCCATTTCGTCACATTTCGATAACTTCTATAGAAGTTACACCCTCCGTTGAAAAATAAAATTATAGTTTTTATTCTTCAAGAGTATTATACAAATGCATAAATTGAGGTTTTTGGTCGGTTTTGGTTAAAATATGCATAAAATATAGAAATTGGCTGATTTTAGTCTATCTACCACAAACTTCCAGTTTTTAGAGGAATCTTGCATTGGGCCGGGATTCCTAAGGGTTCCAACCAAAGTTGACAAATCGTTGTTTTAGAGCGTTTCAGGCTCCAATAAGCACAATTTGTCCATTTCGTCACATTTCGATAACTTCTATAGAAGTTACACCCTCCGTTGAAAAATAAGAATTATAGGTTGCATTCTTCAAGAGTATTGTGAAAATGCATAAATTGAGTTTTTTGGTCGTGTTTGGTTAAAATATGCATAAATTATAGAAATTGGCTGATTCCAGTCTATATACTACAGACTTCCAGTTTTGAGAAAAAACTTGATTATGGCTGGGAATCCTAAGGGTTTTAACCAAATTGCACAAATCGTTGTTTTTGAGCGTTTTAGGCTCCAATAAGCACAATTTGTCCATTTCATAACATTTCGATTTTTACTTAAGAAGTTACACCAACCGTTGAAAAGTAAGAGTGTTAGTTTGCATTCTGCAAGAGTATTATGAAATTGCATAAATTGAGTTTTTTGGTCATTTGTGGTTTAAATATACATAAATTATAGAAATTGGCTGATTTCAGTCTATCTACCACAAACTTCCAGTTTTAAGAGGAATCTTGCATAATGCTGGGATTCCTAAGGGTTTCAACCAAATTGCACAAATCGTTGTTTTAGAGCGTGTTAGGCTCCAATAAGCACAATTTGTCCATTTCGTCACATTTTTATAACTTCTTTAGAAGTAACACCCTCCGTTGAAAAATAAGAATTATAGTTTGCTTTCTTCAAGAGTATTATGAAAATGCAGAAATTGAGTTTTTTGGTCGTTTTTGGTTAAAATATGCATAAAATATAGAAATTGGCTGATTTCAGTCTATCTTCCACAAACTTCCAGTTTTAAGAGGAATCTTGAATACGGCTGGGATTCCTCAGGGTTTCAACCAAATTGCACAAATCGTTGTTTAAGTGCGTTTCAGGCTCCAATAAGCACAATTTGTCCATTTCGTTACATTTCGATAGCTTCTTAAGAAGTTACGACCTCCGTTGAAAAATAAGAATTATAGTTTTTATTCTTCAAGAGTATTATGAAAATGCATTAATTGAGGTTTTTGGTCGTTTTTGGAAAAAATATACATAAATTATAGAAATTGGCTGATTTCAGTCTATCTACCACAAACTTCCAGTTTAAGGAGGAATCTTGCATACGGCTGAGATTCCTCGAGGGTTTCAACCAAATTGCACAAAATCGTTGTTTTAGAGCGTTTCAGGCTCCAATAAGCACAATTTGTCCATTTCGTTACATTTCGATAACTTTTTTAGAAGTTACACCCTCCGTTGAAAAATAAGAATTATAGTTTGCATTCTTCAAGAGTATTATGAAAATGCATAAATTGAGTTTTTTGGTCGTTTTTGGTGAAAATATGCATAAAATATAGAAATTGGCTGATTTTCAGTCCATCTACCACAAAACTTCCAGTTTTAAGAGGAATCTTGCATACGGGCTGGGATTCCTAAAGGTTTCAACCTCAAATTGCACAAATCGTTGTTTTAGAGCGTTTCAGGCTCCAATAACCACAATTCGTCCATTTCGTCACATTTCGATAACTTCTTTGGAAGTAACACCCTCCGTTGAAAAATAAGAAATATAGTTTGCATTCTTCAAGAGTATTATGAAAATGCATAAATTGAGTTTTTTAATCGTTCTTGGTTAAAATATGCATAAAATATAGAAATTGGGTGATTTCAGTCCATCTACCACAAACTTCGAGTTTTAAGAGGAACCTTGCATACAGCTAGGATTCCTAAGTGTTTCAACCAAAGATGACAAATCGTTGTTTTAGAGCGTTTCAGGCTCCAATAAGCACAATTTGTCCATTTCGTCACATTTCGATAACTTCCATAGATGTTACACCCTCCGTTGAAAAATAAGAATTATAGTTTTTATTCTTCAAGAGTATTATGAAAATGCATAAATTGAGGTTTTTGGTCGTTTTTGGTTAAAATAAACATAAATTATAGAAATTGGCTGATTTCAGTCTATCTACCACAAACTTCCAGTTTTAAGAGGAATCTTGCATACGGCTGGGATTCCTAAGGGTTTTCAACCAAATTGCACAAATCGTTGTTTAAGAGCGTTTCAGGCTCCAATAAGCACAATTTGTCCATTTCGTTACATTTCGATAACTTCTATAGAAGTAACACCCTCCGTTAAAAAATAAGAATTATAGGTTGCATTCTGAAAATGTATTATGAAAATCCATACATTGATTTTTTTTTGTCGTTTTTGGTTAAAATATGGATAAAATATAGAAATTGGCTGATTTCAGTCTATCTACCTCAAACTTCCAGTTTTAAGAGGAATCTTGCATACGGCTGGGATTCCTAAGGGGTTCAACCAAATTGCACAAATCGTTGTTTAAGTGCGTTTCAGGTCCCAATAAGCACAATTTGTCCATTTCGTTACATTTCGATAACTTCTTAAGAAGTTACACCCTCCGTTGAAAAATAAGAATTATAGTTTTTATTCTTCAAGAGTATTATGAAAATGCATAAATTGAGGTTTTTTACCGTTTTTGGTTTAAATATACATAAATTATAGAAATTGGCTGATTTCAGTCTATCTACCACAAACTTCCAGTTTTAAGAGGATTCTTGCATACGGCTGGGATTCCTAAGGGTTTCAACCAAAGTTGACAAGTCGTAGTTTTTAAACGTTTCAGGCTCCAAAAAGCACAATTTGTCCATTTCGTCACATTATAATAACTTCCATCGAAGTTACACCCTGCGTTGAAAAAATAAGAATTATAGTTTGCATTCTGCAAGAGTATTATGAAAATGCATAAATTGAGTTTTTTGGTCGCTTTTGGTTAAAATATGCATAAAATATAGAAATTGGCTGATTTCAGTCTATCTACCACAAACTTCCAGTTTTAAGAGGAATATTGCATACGGCTGAGATTCTCGAGGGTCTCAACCAAATTGCACAAAATCGTTGTTTTAGAGCGTTTCAGGCTCCAATAAGCACAATTTGTCCATTTCGTTACATTTCGATAACTTCTTTAGAAGTTACACCCTCCGCTGAAAAATAAGAATTATAGTTTGCATTCTTCAACAGTATTATGAAAATGCATAAATTGAGTTTTTTGGTCGTTTTTGGTGAAAATATGCATAAAATATAGAAATTGGCTGATTTTAGTCAATCTACCACAAACTTCCAGTTTTAAGAGGAATCTTGCATACGGCTGGGATTCCTAAGGGTTTCAACCAAATTGCACAAATCGTTGTTTTAGAGCGTTTCAGGCTCCAATAAGCAAAATTTGTCCATTTCGTCACATTTCGATAACTTCTTTGGAAGTTACACCCTCCGTTAAAAAATAAGAATTATAGGTTGCATTCTGGAAGAGTATTATGAAAATGCATACATTGTTTTTTTTTGTCGTTTTTGGTTAAAATATGGATAAAATATAGAAATTGGCTGATTTCAGTCTATCTACCTCAAACTTCCAGTTTTAAGAGGAATCTTGCATACGGCTGGGATTCCTAAGGGTTTCAACCAAATTGTACAAATCGTTGTTTAAGTGCGTTTCAGGCTCCAATAAGCACAATTTGTCCATTTCGTTACATTTCGATAATTTCTTGAGAG
>CAMDTW010000631.1:0-19000 GCA_945910005.1 Isoperla grammatica
TGCTGAACTATTTTCGTGGAAGTTTTATACTTATGTTATGTACTCGCATATGTATGTACATGCAAAGAGTAATCTTCTACATTTAGTTTGTTAAGTTCCATCAACAAACAAAACATCTGAGTATTTAGTTGCTAAAGTTCTCATATAATTGGTTTGAATTAGAGGTACTGGACTGTGTTTTTTTAATCCACTTCAATACAATACGCCGTACAGCAGGATGGCGGCGATGCCCGTCCAAGTGCACACCTCCACTTTCAGACCTTGATGCTGCATTTTGGCTATGAACGCGTTGAGCATGAACGTCTTGCCCGTTGCGCCGGGTCCGTCGACGTACACCATCTAGGGCGTGTGGTGCTCGCCGGCGGCGCAACGCTCCACGTTTTCCACGACGGCGTCGTACACCGCCCGCTGTTGGACGGTGCGTCGTGCCAGCGCCTCGTCGCGAGGCAGGTGGAACCCCCCTGTCGCCCCCCCGCCCTGCTCCTCGGGGTCGCCGAAGGTGGCGGGGGTCCCGGCTCGGGTAGTCCGTGCACCAGGTTGCTCGAGTTGTTGCGCTCCAAGATGCTGTATACGTGTCTCGGACACCTCCTGACGTCCTCGTCGTGGCTCATTCCCACGTGTAGAACGTTCTCATCATCTTGGCCATGTGTCGGTCCAGCATGCTTGCTGGGTCCGTCAGCTGGCAGTTCAACACCATGTATGCGAATACCTGGCGTACCTTACGCGATCCTTTCATGAGGGACGCTCGTTCCATCGTCTTCTCGTACTCGTCGTCGTCTTCGAGCAGGTGACGGCGCACGCAGGCCTCCTTATACGTGACGCACACGTCTCCGTCGATCTGATAAGATCTGATTCGGATGTGACTTTATTCTTCATCACCATCCTTCTCATCTTCATTATCACCCGCTCATCGTCAGTTCATAAAAATAAATTATGAAAATATCAAAGGAAATAAACAAATATGTTTTTCATTTATGGTACTTTTTTTTAAAATACAGACAATAGTCCTAGGTCTGCCTCATGCAAATAATAGAGGTATAATTCAAAAAGTCTCAGCTCTATTCTAAGCATTTATTAGATGCTAAGTTCATCTTAGAGTAGGACTTCATGATTTATGTGTTACATTATATTGCTTACATATATTATTTGGTGTAACCAATGATGGGTTGAGCAATCTTTGTTATAAATTAATGTATTCTACTTTTTACTGTACAGTTTACATTTGTGTACCTGCCCAGGGACTGCTTCCTTATCGTGGTGGGCAGGTTTGCGTGCTTTTGTGATCCCGAGAGCTATGCCGGCGGAAGCGTATGCTTCTGGTAGGGCCACCTTAGCCGGACTGGTCGAGGAGGAGAAGTCAGACGAAGTGCAGTCCACACCCCAATCCCCTTTTCTCCCCTTTCCCCTTTCCACCCCGCCCTCCTACTTGCCCCTTTCCTCCAAACAGCCCCATATTTCATTTTCATATATCACCCACTCATTGTCTCGATTAGCCTCGTTGCAAAAATATGAGACGTTAAGCCCAAATAATCATTAAATTTGTGTAAGCCCGTCTGGGCCCGGGGAAGAATAGGCCCAGAGTGACTCTGCTAGTCGTAAGAGCCGACAAAAGAAGACCCTCTCCCGTTCCCCCCACTGTCCCACTGAATATTTCTCCTCCCACTTGGCCCTGCCCTCCCTTGCTGGACTCCCGTATGACGACCCACGCGACGTACAATGGATGTGATTCGGATTTGGCTTTATTCTTCCTCATCTTCATTTTAACCCGCTCATCGTCTCGATTAGCCATTGTTGCATAAATATGAGACGTCAAGCCCCATTAATCAATCATCAATTTTACAGTATCTAAGCAATGTATTGGTGATTTAATGTTATGTTTGTGGATGGTGATATGGTGATGTGATAATCTAATTTAAAGTAAATGTTCTGTAACAGAGCATACCACTCCCAAACTAAGGTAATAAGAAAATACTACAGTCCAACAGAATGTAAAAATGAATACGATGCATTAATTGAGTGTCAGTTATAAACCATCAAATAAATATTTTAGCTTTATGCAAAATGTGTTAGTGGAATATACTTGAGGAACTTCCCAAAATACTGTTGAAATTGGAAAAAAGCAATATGCTATAATTCGCACATTACATTTACAAAACAACATTACATTTTGCATTCACGCCTTTTTACATTTACATTTTAAGTTAAGCCTACAAGTACATGCAATAACATAAATAATTATGCTGTTTTTTGACATGAATATGTCAATGTGGGCATAATAGAAGTTCTGGAGATAATTACAGAGAGGGGGGAAGGTATGATTTGAGACAAAATTACTAGGGATGTACATGTTTATTGTTATGCTTTAATGAGACAAAGGATTAAGTGAGAACATACGAAAAAACATTGTGAGAAATTTATGGAAATGTAGGTGTAGACAACCATAGGTCCACCTATGCCTATTATTCGATTTTTTTTTTTGTATTGATACCTAGGGATAATCTCTAAAATACTCACCCCTTGAACATTCAATGAATAATAGTACTTCCTATTCATAAAATTGAAAGCATCAGCCCGAGATGGTTTCTTGATCAGTATATGTGTACCATCAATACACCCGATTACTCCAGGGAAGTTATTTGCAGAGTTGAATGCCACTTTCACATCCACTATTTTGTCCCGTGTGGTTGGAAATCTGATGTGATGTGGCATTCTTGTGGATAAGGCAATACAAAACCTGTGCAATGTCCGGCTCACGCTGGACTGATGTTTTATGTGGTAGTGAATTTGGCCGATTACACTCTGGAAACTTCCAATAGCTAGTAGACGCAAACTGACTAGACCCTAGAAAATATAACAATTAGTGAGTTGAATTTGGGGAAGCCGATGAGTCGCCA
The DNA here is from genome assembly GCA_945910005.1 of Isoperla grammatica. Classification (NCBI taxonomy): domain Eukaryota; kingdom Metazoa; phylum Arthropoda; class Insecta; order Plecoptera; family Perlodidae; genus Isoperla; species Isoperla grammatica. The sequence continues at coordinate 2,895 of CAMDTW010000631.1, forward strand.
TATTGTTGGCAATTAAAACATTGCCGTGGACCTGATTGGCCACGGTAACGCTCAAAAGATACTTTATGATGGCAAATGATGGTGATAGTGTACAGGGGGACCCCAGTGTCGAATAAGGATACTGTTGCTACGAACAGGGGCAAGGGTCGACGTGTGGTCGGTGAGTCACCACTGTGGATGATTTGGCGGAGGTCAATGATGTTGACTCCTTGCTATGTCAAGTCTAGTTTGATGTCCTCGATGGCGCTTTGAGTTTTTATCCGTCTTAACTCGAGGAGTCTCCAAATGAGCCCTTTGTTTTGTTGGTGTTACGATTCTCTGTTCTGCACCAGTCGAGTGCAACAACCAGGCGTTGTTGGCGTCCCGTACAACTATTGTGTGTGTGCGTTTTGCTTATGTCGCTGTGTGCGCAGCGCCGCGAGTTTACCCGGTACCTTGTGGTACCGGATGTGGTGCTGCGTGAGGGAGGCGGTGCAGCTGCCGCAGTAGGGGCACTTATGCCGGACTGCCCGGCCGAGGACACGGCCGTGACGAGGCCCACCACCTCGCACTCGGCGGACTGGCTGGATGACTGTTTATAGGTTATGCGAGGTCTAGCCTAATTGTCAATTGAAAAAGGCTATAAAATGGCCTTAGAGAAAGCCTAAAATTATTTTTTCCTCTAAAAATGTTTTGTTGTTTAAAACTACAAAATAACATTTCAAATCGCATTAGCCCCATTGATATAAACAGTGATTTTTTTGACAGCTCCTGCTAATTAATCAAAGTCTTAGGCCCAGAGTGGCCATACAGCCGCACGAACTTTTTAGGTTCGTCAATCAGAGATAATAGAAATAAATAATGTTTGTGTAAAACATGTTCCTTATTATGGCATAAGAAAGAATTATAGCTGGAATTATATTTTTATGTTGGTAATTAGACCTAATCAACACCTCTATTTCTAGCTGGTAATGTGTCGGTAGATTAGCCATTATGGTGTGATGTTATCTTGCTTTCAAACTTCTTTGTCATGTCGTCATAGCTACGCGACAAATTTAAGCGCGTGCTGCCATCTGTTGTGAATGAGTAGAACTTTAAAGAACTGAAATCGGGGCTACGGTGGTTCAGTTAGTAATTTTTATATCAACGATGTTTTAGTGTGGCCAATGAGCCACTGGGGGTCTGAGGAGGTTCAAGTATGTATTGTGTTTTTAATTTTTTTGTTATTAACATAATAAAACTACTATACCACGTTTGCTGGCAATTGGGTAATGAAATTTGAATCAATAGTGGAATAAGCCACGGATTATTGACAAACCATTTTGCAACAAAAAATTGCAGCTCCACAATCTATAATAATCATCCTACATTACGCATACAGCAAAACGTGTGGTTTGCATGCAAAAAAAGAGTATTGACAGTACTATTATTACCATGTAGAAGGTTGACAAGGTATGTGCTTATTGGCCAATAATCAAAACAAGTATGAGATACGTACAATTAAAAAAATAACAGAACTCCCCGAGTTGTTTTATCACTACGTAAGATCTTCACCTTCATGTCAGACACAGGTCAAACATCTTCATTGCGGTTTGTATGTAGATCTGTGAAGTACCGGTGGTTGCTACATCGCGGTATAAATGGTAACAAGTCCATCGTGTCCGCTTTCTTCACACAAGGAACACAATGGTTTTTGGGGTACAAAGCTGGTTGGCTACCAAATGCATTTTCAATTACTCGGCAGGCACAGCTTAGCCGGTAATTGAATACTTTTCATATCCGAGAGACCTTCCTGGTGGAATGGCCTTCACATGGCATGCCCTTATTTTGTTACACAAACTTTTTAATTGGGTCGTGCAAGGCAAACACATTCCACAATACCTGGGTGTGCGGGTGCTTTTGGAAACTCTGTCCGTGTTATTATGTTCCATTATTTTGAGGTGTTTAGTGTAGTGCTTGTGAAACAACTGTTGGGATATATTTAATTCTTTGACCGCACGATCCTGCCCAGGGACCGCCACCTTATCGTGGTGGGCAGGTTTGCGTGCTTTGTTGATCCCGAGAGCTATGCCGGCGGAAGCGTATGCTTCTAGTAGGTCCACTCAAGCCGGACTGGTCGAGGAGGAGAAGCCAGACGAAGTGCAGTCCACACCTCAATCCCCTTTCCTCCCCTTTCTCCTTTCTCACGCGCCCTCTTACTTGCCCCTTTCCTCCAAACAGTGCCCTATTTCACCTTCATTTTCACCCACTAGTTGCAAAAATATAAGACGTTAAGCCCAAATATCTATCCATCTATCTATCTCGGTATAGTGAAAACAGCATATAGTCAATTGTCTTTTCACCAGGACACGAACAAATTCATTAAAAAAAAACTGGTCACATAATTGTGTTTTAAAATCGTATTCCATCAATCCTAAGATAGCAACCTATAGCATACTACATTTTGGTGTACTTGACAAATATGGTCTAGAGGTGTAATTACATGAACGTGAAGACTTTTGAAGCTATCGGTACACGTAAAAAATGAAAGTGTTATTTCTTTTAAACCACTTTTTGCAGACATAATATCAATGTTTATCAACATTCATCAAAAAAACTTAATTTAAAAAAGTTAAGTTACCTAGATACCTTCACCTTAAGTTCCTAAGGTACATTTTAATACAGTGCCAACATCTATCTGATGTACACGTTCTCCTGTATTACGTTTCAAATAATGTATGTTGTAGAATGTAGAGTATGAAGGTATTAAGTTCCTTAGTTACATTTAAACACAGTGCCAACATCTATCTGATGTACACGTTCTCCTGTATTACGTTTCAAATAATGTATGTTGTAGAATGTAGAGTATGAAGGTATTAAGTCCCTTAGCTACATTTAAATACAGTGCCAACATCTATCTGATGTACACGTTCTCCTGTATTACGTTTCAAATAATGTATGTTGTAGAATGTAGAGTATGAAGGTATTAAGTTCCTTAGTTACATTTAAATACAGTGCCAACATCTATCTGATGTACACGTTCTCCTGTATTACGTTTCAAATAATGTATGTTGTAGAATGTAGAGTATGACGGTATTAAGTCCCTAAGCTACATTTAAACACAGTGCCAACATCTATCTGATGTACACGTTCTTTACCAAGTATAAAATATTTTTTACAACTAGGTTTATTTTGTATGTACTACATAATTAACACAATAAAGATATTTTCAACGTGAATTAGATGAGCTGTTACTTTGACGGAGAAAAATGAGGCCTATGGGTCATATGTTCAACAACCCCAGTCCATTAGCATTTGATTAATGTGATTTAAAATTATTAGGGCTTATAGTTATTTTAAGAAATAAGAAGGAAATGTATTTATGTCTGTCTTGGTACAGGCTCCGACATAATTAAGCGAGCGAAGCGAGCGTTTCCACTTGACTCTTATGGCACTTCGTTCTGTTTTTTTTTTTTGTTTGTTTTTTTGTTTGTTTTTTTTTTTGTTTTTATGTCCGTCGATAGCGGTCGAACGGAAAGTCCGATCAACTTGAAATTTGGACCATCCACAAGCCTCGATGTGGATTGAAGGTGTATAGTTTTGAGGCAAAATCGTTCGAAAAGTTACAAAGTTACACCATAGTTACTGCAAAATATTTTTCTGAAACAAAATGGCGGCAAAATGTGAGATAGCCAGATTTTTTTACGTATTTTTCCAGTTACGAATATGTTAATGTAATGGTGATCTGATAAATATTGGCAAAGTTACACAAAAGTTACTCGAAAATATATTTTTGAAACACAGTTACGGCAAAATGTGAGGTGGCTATGTTATAGTAAATTGTTGTCCGGTTACGAATATACTAACGTAAACGCGATCCGATACGTATAAGAGGCATAAATTACATTTCTATTGCTGTCAATAAGTGTTAGTAACGGTGGCGGACCGTGTTGAAAACATGACCACGAAAATTCTTAGCAACGCACATTGCACTGCATACAACAATGTCGGGAAGTATAAAAGCTATGGAAATTAGAAAAAATTTTGCAATGCGCATTCTTGAATTGTTGTTAATTGTTGTTTGTATTCGCATTGAGGTCTTTTCGCCAGAAAGTTCGTAGATATTGACGCGCTCGCTTATCAACGCGTCAAACAGAGCGTTTTCCTAGTTAAATGAAGGGTAATAGAGAAGTACTTATTTCCAGTACAGTCGGTATCAATTTCGAGTTCTTCGGTTGTGTGGACATAACCAGAATGACCGTTCACCAGATTCAACATGTCTGCCCGTTTTTTGGATATTGTGTTCCCATTGGAATTTTTTTTAAACACTTGGTCCTAGGTGAGGACATTAATTAGGCTTGTCATATATTATTGGCTTCATTAAACACACTCTAACTTCAGTGCAGGCTTATAAGTCTAGAACTTAAGCCTACAGAGAGCGTGTTCTTTACCCAAGCTAGGCAGCCCGGGCCATAGGCAAACCGCATCACTTGATAGCGTTCATGGTGCTCGAGGTCACTTGGTGCGCATTAGCGCACGAATGATCCTAAAGAGAGGTCTATTACAGAGGTACCTTTACTACTCTTGATTTATGTGTCGGCGAGTGCTTATTCACAATTAATAGTACCTAGCCTAGCATAGCCTACTGTAACTCACGCGTCATTATTTTCCAGTGTGCTCCAAGATGATTTTTCTGAATCAACAAAAGCAAGATTAATGATTTTTTTTTTCTGGCAGATTCCATGCTATTGGTTTCCAATTTACGTTTAGCGTACCGCCGGTTGTTTCTAACGGAGTTTGACAGTTGAGTACAAAAGGAAGCCTGAAAAATAAATAAATAATGCATTGGAAATGGTACGCCTATACTATCATTAGTCTACCTCAGGTAGGTCTTAGAAATAGGCCTACGTACCCATGGTTTTGAGCTGGCATGTTTATCAGCAAGTTCAGGATATGCTTCTACGATGGTTCGAGACAGGTTCTGATGTGACGATCTAGGTTCTGTAATAAGATTTTGTTAGTGTTGTGCACATTCTCTCACAATTTTATTAGTGTTAATCAACACTAACTTTTTATCCAAGTTCGACTGCAAAGTCTGACTAAACTTTGGAAGTGCACAAGGGTATCGCAGTTTTGCTTCTACAGATGCCTGGAACACAACAAAAATTACAAAACAATGTTCTACTCTTTCATCCATAATGTGTATTAATATATCAACAGTAAAAGTGCACTATAGTGGCGACGCCGTTTCGCGTCTTCCCCCCCCCCCCCACCCAGTCAACAGCAGCATGAGAAAAGTAACTAGGGTCTAGCCATTTTGAAACCTCACGAGAGTAGCTTTCTGGTCTGCTTTTAAAAAATATGGTTAATTTACACCTACATGCCGTCACGCATCGGAGACATTTTCCGCGCTGCTTTTTCCAAAAATACCCTATGGCTAGGGATGTTCGGCAGGTGGAAAAGTAATTTTCCGCGCCACTTAAAGAAGCGAGACCGTGCCGGTACGTAAGTGTAAAATTACCAAAAATATTCCTAAAACCAACATGGTAGGCTATGCTTAGATCATGAATGTTCTTTTGGTAGATGCGTGGTTGGTAGGCCTACCATTGGACGTCTACTAAAATGTAATGGCCCGACGTGTCACCACTATTATAGTAGGGTCTAAACTATTAATTATATAGACCTATTATTATCTGTCAACAAGATACAGGCCTATGCCACGTCATTTCAGGTGCCTCGTGCACCATCTTGAATGTATTGCAAAGCAATTTCACTGGTGAAAAATGCCATTCGTATAAGATAATTTAGTAACCAGTGGTATTGTACATAATACAAATATTGGTATCTATCTACACAATATTTGTATTGTTCACAGTGTTGCTTAGTAGCGCGCTACAAGTAGCGTGTTACTTTTTTCGGTAGCGAGACTGGTAGCGCGCTATATTTGAAAATGCGGTAAAGTAGCGAGTAGCAAGCTACTTTATACGAGTATTTGTAGCGAAAAATCGCCGCTACTCTATTTTTGCAATTTTGCAATACAATATAAAATATAAAACCTCTTATAGACATATATTTGTGGCTTCTAAGTTGTTGATAACATTATTTTCATAAACATAAAAATGATCATTGGTAAGAAAGCCTAAATTTTCGAAGAAATTATTAAATAGTAGGTACTCCTGGTCCTTTATAACAAATTAAAGAAGCTGTAAAGTAGCGTCACTACTTTTTTTGAGTAGCTGTACAAGTAGCGAGCTACTTACAAATTACAGTAGCTGAAAAGTAGCTAAGTTACTTTCAAAGATCAAGTAGCTGTAGCTGTAACAGTGCTACTTTTAACAAGTAGCTTTAATAACACTGATAGTACAGTGTTTTACTGGATAATACATGATATTAGTACAATGGACATCATATTTTACCAGTGCAATTTTGTAAATGATTGTCATTTGCAAGATTATAGTTAAATACTAATCCTAAGTACCCAAATTCAAGTATATAAATAAATATTTTACTGTATGTAGGCAAACATACAAATACAATACAACAAATAAATTAAGACTTTATAAATGGAAGTTACAAGTACATGATTGATTTAACTAATGAATTAATTAATTTGCTGATTGCACAAGCTGTGTGTGGGATGTATAGTCCAGGTTTTCTTTATAAATGAAATCCTGGGCCCGGATTCACAAGAAGTTCCAAGTCTTTTTTTGGTCTTATCTCTAAGACCGACCAACTTTGAACCTCTTATAAAACCAGGAAAATATCTTTTAACAGATTTCAACACATATTATTGCGATATTTATTATATCCTTGTTCTCACCGGAAATAAGTAACTTTTTGTGTGACCTGGGTCTGGCTTTACAAGATGTTCAAAAGTTATGCCAGTCTTAGAGATAAGACCAAAATAGGTCTTAATACCTTTTGTGAGTCCGGGCCCAGATATTTGAAAGGAAACATTAACAAATCAAATCAAATCAAAAATAACTTTTATTTAACATCATTATCCTTACAATGCATCTGTATGTCAGGATAAAAAGATGAAATACTGCCATAAGTAATGTAGAAGTATATTTGACATAATGATATAAGCATTTTAGCATCTATCATATTATCATTTTGACAATGGTGGCCATTTGGTAAGCCAGTTTGATCTGAATTGCAGTCCTTCAAAACCTCACTTTTTTTCGAATCAATAATGTTATTTTTACTCAAAATGAATGCTTCAAAACAACGTGTAAGGTACATCTAATTCAATGCTGAACTTTTTTCATCTAGTAATGTAAGTAAGTACATCAAACTCATGCTCATGCTTGTACAGCTGTGGGTGTTATCTCGTTCTCAACCAAATCTGGGGAGAGGGACAGTGATTTATTATTTGACAAATATCTTAATCCTTATACATAGTACCTGCCCAGGGACTGCCACCTTATCGTGGTGGGCAGGTTTGCGTGCTTTGTTGATCCCGAGAGCTATGCCGGCGGAAGCGTATGCTTCTGGTAGGGCCACCCAAGCCGGACTGGTCGAGGAGGAGAAGTCAGACGAAGTGCAGTCCACACCCCAATCCCCTTTCCCCCCCCACTGTCCCATTGAATATTTCTCCTCCCACTTGGCCCTGCCCTCCCTTGCTGGACTCCCGTATGACGACTCACGCGACGTACAATGGATCTGATTCGGATGTGGCTTTATTCTTCATTATCATCTTTCTCATTTTCATTATCACCCGCTCATCGTCTCGATTAGCCATCGTTGCATAAATATGAGACGTTAAGCCCCATTAATCAATCAATCTTATACATAGTATTTATCAGATGTAGATCTGCATTCCCACCAACTAGAATGGTGAAAAGTACGGGCAAAGAGCTTTAAATGCAAAACTCTACTACATGTAGTCAATAGTAGTATAAACACCAATTCGCAGGTGGAAAACATACCCTTCTAGACCATCCTCAGCAATTTTCCTTCTGGATAACAAATGGTGTTTTTTAGCTTTTAATCGAAACGCTAAAGTTCGGTACACTTTTTTTGTACTGTAGTCTTTGTAGGGAAGGTAGGCGGGTAGATTTAACATGTTAAAATGTACTAATTGAGGTTCACATATCTCAGCTTGTGAACAACCTAGAGCTCTAATTTTTGTTGCTGTGTATAACTATATGTAGTGTTGTTACTGTTTATCAACTATTATGATCCTAGTTGCAAAACTTTTTAATTAATTAATTTTATGCTATGGCATGATTAAAGTAATATATTTTATTACATTTTTTCTCCTTTTGTTTAGTTCAGGAATAACATATTGTAAAAAATTAATTTTTTAGGTGGTATACAGGATGCCCAACATTATGAGTAACAAGTAGCAAAAAAATGGAAGAAATCGGTTGCATGGTTGCAGAGATATATGTACCTAAAGATTGAAATATTAGTTTTAGAGATAATTAGCTTTAAAGTTTGATGATAATATTTAGTGCCTCTTAGGCCTACATATGTCTGTTAGTGTTACCTGTCTCGGTCCGGGGTAGAATAGGCTCAATGATTCTGCTAGTCGTAGGCCTACGAGGTGACGAAAGGAGTGCCGTCTTTACCCGCGGTAGAATAGGCCCCGAATGACTCTGCTAGTCGTACGAAGTGGCGAAAGGAGTTCCGTCTTAACCCGTGGTAGGCCTAAATTAGGCCCAGAGTGATTCTGCCAGTCGTAAGAGGTGACGAAAGGAGCGCTGTCTTGACCCGCGGTAGTGACTCGCGGTATAATAGGCAGTAGTAACTCTGCTAGTCGTACGAGGTGACGGAAGGAGTGCCATCTTACGCCAAGGTAGTGTTTATAGCGAACCCCGTGTTTTTCGATGGTTGCGTGGTTCTACGTCTAGGCCTACACTGTCGTTCAATTCAATCGTACAGCTTCTTGGGCCGTGGGCCTCATAGAGGATTCACTCACCTCTTGTACAAATTTCCAATTACTTTATTGTAATGTAGGAAACGGGTAGTAGGCGGTGGCAGATTCATGATCGATGACAGCATTTGCCCTGACTTGTAGGCCTAGGCTAGCCTTTACCAATGGACCGTAATCCATATACGTACCGTATGTTCACTTCATACAGTGATTGTCTAGTCCTCTAAGATGTCATGGTAGAAGATTGAAACTCACAATTGCAGCATGTGAGTTCCATTTTTGAGGCCAAGCTAACACGTTTGGAGGAATTTTCACAAACTTGTAACACATCACTTTCGTCACACTCTTTACACTTTGTAGAGCTGTTTATCCATTTATTGAGCAGCTCAATATCAACGAGAATAAACCTAGAATTACTATTGTTCAAATCATTGTCACTAGGCCTTGTTTCAAGATACGACAGCTTTCGACGTGATGCACTCGGTGGTGTTGATTTGCTAGGCAGAGTGGTCGTAGAACTTATAGGTTAGGATCAACAACAAGTGTTGTTATTGTTGACACTGAAGGTTTATTTACCGAGTTTATGCTTTCATTTGGACCCACAGATGCTTAACGTTGTATTCCATTGAATTTCTTCTTGTTGACAGCTTTAAGTCTAGGCATTTTCAATAACTTACTGACGGCGCGCGAGACAAGTAAACAAAAACGAGCGAAACACGTGAGTGAAGTCGACTTCGATGAGAGTTCAGAATTCGACCATCGATATATCACGGCCTGCTGGAATACTTCATCTACAAACAACCTATGAACTATATAAATCCCCAGGCAACGCAAAAAACCCCAAATCGATATCTATTTTCATTCCGAAGATAGAAAATGTTAAATATTTTCCGTAGTTGATGACGGATATTAGCATGAGTGTGCGCTCGGATTAAAACACGTATAATGCCACGTAATTATATCTCAAACTAAAAACCATTACGTATTTATGTACAAAAACAGCAAAATAAAAATAAAAAAAATTTAAAAAAAATCATATATTTTTTATTTTTTGCGCCTATGCCTTATGCAGTAATTAGTTGTGGTATTGCATTTAAAGGGAAATGTTCCAAAAATTGGTTGCCGTGAGTCATCTTTGTAAGCAGCCATGGAATGTTTGTCCTGAAACAGTAAATAAATTGTTAGATCAGTTTATTTTGTTAAAACAATAGAAAATAAAACTTACAATGGTTTTGCATGTATTGCCATCCTTTCAAAAATAGTTTTTGTGGGCCAATTTTTTTTAAATGGAAAATCAAAATTAATTTGTTAAAAACGACAAGAGATAGTTTAACATGTTGCTTGTATTTCTTAAATTAAGGATGGACTACAACATATATTGTTGTTTTATTATTTTTTCTTGTTCTTGATTTTTATTTTATATAGTTAAGTAGTTTGTTTTGTTTGTGTTGTTATTGCCACCCTAGCCGGACTGGTCAAGGAGGAGAAGTCAGACGAAGTGCAGTTCACACCTAATCCCCTTTCCTCCCCTTTCCTCTTTCCTCACGCGCCCACCTACTTGCCCCTTTCCTCCAAAGAGTCCCCAATTTCATCTTCATTAGCACCCACTCATCGTCTTGATTAGCCAAGTTGCAAAAATATAAGACGTTAAGCCCAAATATCAATCAATCAATCGTGTTGTTATTGTTATTTATGATTTCATGATTATTTATTGTTTGCATATCCTTATAGTTTTATTTAAGATCCTCCTTTGTAAATCACCCGTCTCGGCCCGGGGTAGAATAGGCCGAGAGTGACTCTGATAGTCGTAAGAGGCGACAAAAGGAGACCCTGTCCCTTTCCCTCCCACTGTCCCACTAAATATTTCTCCTCCCACTTGGCCCTGCCCTCCCTTGCTGGACTACCGTATGACGACCAACGCGACGCACAATGGATCTGTTTCGGATCTGGCTTTATTCTTCATCATCATCTTTCTCATCTTCATCATCACCCGCTCATCGTCTCGATTAGCCATCGTTGCATAAATATGAGACGTTAGGCCCCACTTATCAATCAAATCCTTTGTAAATCAGTTTTTATAACTGAATAGGATAGACATTAAATAAATAAATAAAATATTGATTTGATTGGTTTAGTTTACTAGGTGTACTTGTGTGCTTTTTATAACATGCACATACTTGTAATACAGAAAGCTTAATAAATGAAATAAATGAGAAACTTGCATCTGAATCTGCTATGCAAAATTGTAAATTGTAAATTGTGCACATACTTGTAATACAGAAAGCTTAATAAATGAAATAAATGAGAAACTTGCATCTGAATCTGCTATGCAAAATTCATTGATACTTTGGAATATGTATCCATATTTTGTCTAGCTAATTCCTTAAGGGTGTGAGCTACTGCAACTACATATACCCCAATTATTAATTTGAAATCACTTTCGTTTCTTTCAATTCCGGGAATCCGAGCTCGATAACAGCAGGCTTACCAAAAAAAAGGAATTCAAACCTTAAACCTAAATTGGAGAGACATGGATAACTTCAATTAAGACATAAATAGATAGCATAATATTAATTTGCATAAACGTTCATATACATTGCTTGCTCTTATTGTATAGAAGAGACCTGCCCAGGGACTGCTACATTATCGTGGTGGGCATGTTTGCGTGCTTTGTTGATCCCGAGAGCTATGCCGGCGGAAGCGTATGCTTCTGGTAGGGCCACCCTAGCCGGACTGGTCGAAGAGGAGAATTCAGACGAAGTGCAGTCCACACCCCAATCCCCTTTCCCCCCCACTGTCCCATTGAATATTTCTCCTCCCACTTGGCCCTGCCCTCCCTTGCTGGACTCCCGTATGACGACTCACGCGACGTACAATGGATCTGATTATCATTATCATCTTTCTCATCTTCATTATCACCCGCTCATCGTCTCGATTAGCCATCGTTGCATAAATATGAGACGTTAAGCCCCATTTATCAATCAATCTGGTATGTACCGTATACTGTTACGTTTCAACACTGCTTTTCAGCCTTTGATTTTGTGTTCGGTTGCCCCGTGTTGTTGTTCAACAGCACGTGTTTCCTCTAGCTGTTGCAGCTCCTCCCGCAGACTAGCAATCTGTGCTACTACGTCGGCCTTGAATTGGTCAACGTCCTCCCGCATGTCACTAATTGTATTCATTATTTTACTCTCTATTTCTTCTTTTACACTCTCAATACACTGTTTTATTTCATCATGACTTTTCTTCATCTCTTCTTTCGCCTCTTCTTGCCTTTTCTGTGACTCTTCCTGTCCTTTCTTCGTCTCTTCTTTCATGCCTGCCATCAACTCTTAACAGCTGTTGGATTTGGGCTACCTTTCGTTTTCCCCTTTCCTCACGCGCTCTCCTACTTGCCCCTTTCCTCCAAAGAGCCCCTAATTTCATCTTCATTATCACCCACTCATCGTCATTATCACATACTTATCGTCTTGATTAGCCAAGTTGCATAAACATAAGACGTGAAGCCCAAATATCAATCAATCAATCATGGTTTTTCTCTGAGCTCTAGTTTGTACGGCCATACACTAACCAAGGTTCTACGTACACACACACGAGCAGTTACCGTATTCGTGCACCGGTTTACGCGCTGCCGTTGATTGTAATATCTTACTTCTGACACCAATGTTACGGTTGCTTCACACCGTGTGGAATCTCAAATCATGTACTTTAAAGCGCAAATAAACTCGGACGAAATGCAGTCCACACCCCAATCCCCTTTCCTCCCCTTTCCCTTTTTCTCACGCTCCCTCTTACTTGCCCCTTACCTCCAAACAGCCCCATATTTCATCTTCATATATCACCCACTCATTGTCTCGATTAGCCTCGTTGCTGAAATATGAGACGTAAAGCCCAAATATCTATCATGTCCATGACCGGAGAAGTTCCACGAGAGTTGCAAGATATACTTTGAGCTGCAATAACTGGGGCCCCATAGGAAGGCCGGGTGCAGACGAACTAGGCCCAGCGTAGGCCTATGCCTAGGCTATGTAGAAAGATAACGAAGAACAGTTCATAATTTCCACGTGGAAATAATGTTAATTGTATATGCGACCAAAGGTGCGACCAAAATGTAGGGGAGGAATAAGAGTTCGGAGGACCAGCACTGAGAAAATAAATAGGTGGACTGTAAACACTAGGTCAAGTTCATCAATAATCCGCACATACACAAAATACACTTGAAAGCAAAAGGAATATATTAGCACAAATAACACATTACACTTATATTCTTGAGTTAGAGTAACAACTACAATACATGAATTTTGTGTGTTGTACACATGTGAAAATGAGAATAAAAGGGACAATATTTCTACACGACGCGAGCATGTAAAAATGGACGACAAAATACTACAATGAAAAAATGCAAAGATATTAGGAACCGTTGGACCGTTGGATGGCGGCAATAAGGTACAGTTTCCTTTTGCTTGACAATCTCGACCGGACAGTGTCCTTAAGAGAAGTATGATAAGAATACAGATGTGATGGATGTGTTGCTGAAGGCAGAACGTTTGGAAAAAGAATGAAATGGCCCGAAGGCAGAATGAATTTTAAGGTATATTAGGATGAATTAATAGAAGAGGTTGGATTAGCAACGACTAGGAATAGAGAAGGTAAGGTCAGGAAGAGTCCTGGGAATGGCTAGATTTACACCTGCACCCGTCTTTTCTTCGCAAAGAGGGGAGGGTGAATGTTGCGGTGGCGGTCACATGCCTTAGGGTTGGGAGGCCTGAATTTAAGGGTATTGATGCTAGCGACTGGACGAAGGAATCTGTCGCGAAGGTCGGGCATAAAGTCCAACTGTGACCTCACGAGAGGGTTGGGGTGCTGTGTAAGGGATTTGAAAAATTTAAGAGACCGATCCTGAACCAATGTATCTACCAGAGGTAGATCTAGAGAAGTGTGGAGCGGAACGATAGGGGTGTATTTGGGCAGGTGCATCACCACACGGAGGACAGTATTTTGAAGGCGCTGCAATTTGAGTAAATTTGTATAGGTTGTGGTGCCCCATATGGGAGCAGCATATAGAAATGTGGGTCGGATAACAGTCGTGTAGATCCGAAGACGGTCTTTCTCAGCAATAGCTGGAGACCTCAGAAGTGACCGAAGAGCAAACATTTTATTTCTACTCTTTTGAGTCACTTTGGCTACATGAGGGCTCCAGCAAAGACGGCGGTCTAATAATGCACCCAGGTACAGATTTGTTTTTGACCATGCGATCGGGACACCGTCCAGAAAGAGGGGAGAATGTTTGGGGGCATGACCAGTAGTAAACATGGTGGCTGAAGTTTTGCCAACATTAATTTTGAACCGCCATTTGGCATACCATGGGGACATTAAATCCAGACCAGCTTGGAGGTGTTTGACAGCAAGTTTTGCGGAGCGAGAGGTGGCAGCAATGGCGTCATCATCCGCAAAGAGATGCACATCAACACCCTTGGGCATTTCTGGCATGTCCGCCGTGTAAATATTAAATAGGGTTGGACTGAGTACTGATCCCTGAGGTACTCCTGCGCGTATTTTGCGTGGTGAAGACAGTGACCCCAGCCAGGATGCCCGAAAACTTCGTTTGTGGAGGAATGATTGGAGAAAGTGAATGATATGCAGGGGGAATTTGTACCGGGCTAGTTTCAATAACAAGCCAGCATGCCAGACTGAGTCGAAAGCTTTGGCAATGTCAAGGAAAGCAACGGCTGTGACTTTCTTGTTATTGAAACCATGGGTGATGCGATTTGTGAGACGTAACAGTTGGTGTTCAGTAGAGGTGTTTGCTACGAAACCAAAAGGAAAGATAAAATAGCTCAACAGTCGCTTTCCTCACGCATGGGTGCAAAGACATTGGAAGAGTAAAGTGACAGCTGATGCGATCTGTCGGGCATAACACAAATTACAACACATTTGCATGAACAACATTCAATGCTCGCAGTTTTATCGATTCCGCGAATAACCAGCTTGCTTGTCCTCTCCCCGACCGGGGTAAAGGTGTGGTATTCTGCTTTAGCAGTGTCTAAAAATTTGATCATTGCTCTAAAGTCATTGGCCGAGCTTACGTTTAGCCTCGTGGTATTCCCACGGGATTGAAACCCGAATGGTTCAGTGCATAGGTCACGCGCGCCCTTTGCCAGGTTATCGAAGCTTTCAATGTTACGAATGATAATCGGCGGGGGCTTTGGTCCACGTTTGTTCCCAATCTCATTGACAGTTGTTGACTTTGCCACTGAGTCCTCACTAGAGGCTTCCCTTGGTTTGCTAATGGTTGAGGGATCATCCTCCCCCCCTGATAGTACAGAAAACCTGTTGGTTGTGACACAACTTGGACCCAGGGATGTAGCAGCAAGATTACTACTGCCTGCAACCGAGGTGACAGCATCGCCTGATTTATCATTACCAACAGGAGTGACATTATTCCCCTTCTTTTTAGGAGCATTCGTCTTTCGCTTGGACTTAGTTTTGACTTTAACAAAGTCTGACATGTCCTTATCACTTCCAGTCTTCACCTTCATAAAATCTTTCTTACTGGGGCCAGTTTTGGCCGCTGCTTGGCCGATATCCTCGTCATGATCTGAGTCATAATCATTATCACTGCCTACTGGGCTTTCGGGACTGTTCATTATGTCAGTCACTTCATCCTCACTGGAATTTTCGGAGACTGATACGTCCAGTTCGCTTGCTACTTTTCGGTACTCACTTCTCGTGAGCGGCATTGGTAATGGTGGGGGGGAGGGGGGAAGAGGAGATAGTACGCTGGCACTCACGGTCACTGCCGCCACTTAACAGCCACCGCGAAGCTGGGCCCCTAGGGAACCTCACGATAGCCGCCGGTGACAACAGGGGAATGAGAGTCGCCACAAGTCACTGGGCCGCGGGATGGGAGAGGGGGAGAAAGCAGAAAGAAAATACCACCAGGTAGATTGCGCGTGAAGCAGCGCTAGTGTTGAATTTAAAGGAAAATTACAACACGCAGCTGTGGCCCCGAATCGTGGGGGGGGGGGGGAGAGCAGGGGGGTTAAGCCCAACTACTGGAAGCTGACTATGTCAACATGGCAGCAGACATATCTGGTAGGACTTTCTTCGTACAATCTCGTACCCACAGCAAGCCAGGGAACCTGCGCCTCACTGTGGGGGGGGTGGGGGCACTGGGGGGGAACCAGAAGCTTAGGCACAGCTGCTTGGGGTGCACAGCTGAGCTTGTAGCAGGGGCTTTGGGGCACCACCACCACCGACAGGGTAA